>JAQNDB010003546.1:0-28740 GCA_029204045.2 Tillandsia leiboldiana | reverse complement strand
TTCCATCAACTACCACTCTCTAGGAGTAGTGTTGAAGGCTTGATTCTTTAGGTAATGAGTGCCATCGGCTCGGGCGTCCATACCCTAGTAACTTCACCAATTAGCTGAGGCGTTACTTTGATTCTGACATTCTTGACTAATGTTTGAAAATCCCGACGCCCGCTTTCCTGATCAACTAAGTAGCAGGCATTCTGATAAAACATCCTCACTGAGTGAAGACAATACCCAGTGGTCTCCGGGAAATCGCAAATGAAAGCAAGACCTCTCTGGTCAAACAAAGTCCCAAACGTCTGAGAACGCTGCTTTAAGGCTTTTACATCAACATGCCTTTCTCCAATGCATTCTCTGTTTTCAAAATCCTTTATTCTAGCCGAGGCTGACAAAGTCTTGAGGAGGTGCTTGCCTATCAGCTGGTTGCTCAATGGAGATTCCTTGTGCACTCCCTCTTTTGCGAGCAATACTTTTTCTTCTTGTCTTCCAGAATTTTCTTCCATTGGAGCTTTGCCTTTCTCAGCAGCAGTGGGCGGAGCCTTTGATGTTTCTGCAGGTGCTTTTCCCTTTGAAGCAGTCGGAACAGTCGTTGCTTCAACTTGCAGTTCATCCCAATTAATTGATTCCGTTTCAGATTCTGTATCGGAATCATCTTTAGCTTTCTTCGCTTTCTTAGCCTTCTTAGCCCTCTTGGGCTTGACGGTGTCTCTCGTATGAACCATAGCCGCAAGTAGAAAAACAATCCAAGTGATCACCATTGCTAATGGTTTCTTGAGAAAAGGAATCCTGTGTAGACCAACTCAAGAACACATGGAAAAAAAAATTGTTAATTTTCAAAGATTGAAAAACTGTACCCAAACAATCATAATCATGTAGAGAGACTAAGAATCAAATTAGTTTTGCAAAAGGACTTTTAAAAATAGATCAATTGCATGATTTTCGAAAATCCTTATTATATGCCCTAAAACTGAAATTTTAGAAATCGAAGCCTAAAAAATCCGTTAATCAGGAGAATACCTAGCATATAATCAAAACTAATCTACCCAGAGTTCTTATTTCAAAGAAAATTTGATCAAAAACCATCCACAAACAAGTTGATCCAAGAAATTCATCACGTTTGAGGAGGAAAGAGAAAAACGGTGAAAAACCGAGATTTTGATCAATAAAACTTACTTGGAGTTGAAGAACTTGAGTTTGAAAAGCTTCCAGGAAGGATGAAATCTAGAGAGAGAGGCTCTGGAAACTTTGGAACAAAAGATTGGAGTAAAAGAAATCAAAAAACCCCTTTCGTTCTTTATAAACCTAGCCGCGATCCGGATCAGTCATAACTGCGATCCGGATCGGCTACCCGCAGTGAGAAACTGCGTTCGGGATCCGGATCGGCAGATACAATCCGGATCGTCAGCCCGCAGAAGAATTCCTGCGTTCGGGATCCGGATCATCTAGCCCGATCCGGATCGGCCCCAACTTTTTCTTTAGAAAATTTCAGAGAAATTCAAGAAAAACCAGAAAAAGATTGTAAGCGCAAATGTGTATCAACTTTAAACAAAGATCATCGTTTCATACAACAAGAATTAGATTATGCCAAATCTATCAATAATATCCAAAAATGAAACGAAAATTTACAAAAATTAAATCCCTTAAAGTTGAACACCTTCAATTACATCTAACTGATCTATGAGTAATGCCTTTATCAAATCATCAATTCAGTAAAGAAAATGAAATACAAAGATCAATAGATGTTTGAAATCCCAAATATAATAGATAATGTATCTAGACAATCTGTTGAAGAGAGTGGCTCTTTGAGCATCTTTCTTTAAAAACCCACCTTATACCAACCTTGAAATTTGACAGAGTCAAGTATTTCAACATGCATTTTACTTAATCAAAAATTTGAACAACCATGCTTGGTATACATGTGGTAGCTGCACACAATACTCGGACGACCGAGTTGGTAGCTCTTTCCTCCATGTGGTGGTAGTTTTCACACTCCTCATTGGGATGTAACTCTTTCCACATCTTTTGAGCATTTTACCTTTTCTAAAACTCCCCCTCAATTGGCTATCAATTATTTAAGATATAAAGTATTCAACCAAATATTGATCTCGATTTCATACTCGACTAAGCAGTCAAATAAGATAATGACTATACCAAGAGATCATAGAGAGAGAGAAATTGACTTTGATCACTTTAGAAGATGATTTAATTAACATAAATGATCATTGCAACAGTGAAATATTATGATGGCAAAAGCATAATAAATTTCTAAATGTGCGAAAAGATGCAATTAAAGTCAATTATGATCTATGCTCAATTAATGTCCTATGTACAAACATAGATAATGAACAAAACAAAAACAAATACAAAACCTATCCTAAGCAAAGATTTCAAAAAGAAGATTATTTCAAGGAAAGCATCCCAATTGCTTTTCGTAAATGAATAAAATGTTTTGATCCAAAGGTTTGTTAGAATGTCAGCTAATTGATCCTCAGTTGAAATATATGAAAGTTGAAGAGTATTTGATTCAACTAGCTCTCTAAGAAAATGATATCTAAGTTCAATATGTTTTGTTCTAGAGTGCAACACAGGGTTTTTAGAAATGTTAATTGCACTAGTGTTGTCACAAAGTATTGTTACCGAAGATGCTGAAATGCGGAAGTCGCTCAATACGCTTTTCATCCAAATGAGTTGAGTTGAGCAACTTCCAGCTGAAATGTATTCCGCTTCGGCAGTCGAGAGTGCTATGCAGTTCTGCTTTTTACTGTGCCATGCAACAAGGCAATGGCCAAGATAGAAGCATGCACCACTCGTGCTTTTCCGATCATCCACTGATCCTGCCCAATCGGCATCTGAGTATCCAACAATATCCAAACTTGTTCCCATAGGATACCAAATTCCGAAATTAATTGATCCTTTGATATACCGGATGATCCTTTTCACCGCTTTCAGGTGAACCTCCTTTGGTGCTGATTGATATCTCGCGCAAATTCCAACACCAAAAGATATATCCGGGCGACTAGCCGTGAGGTAAAGTAGACTTCCAATCATACTTCGATACAGTTTCTCGTCTACATTCTCACTATGTGATTCACTTCCAAGTCCCTTGTGGCTAGTTCCCATTGGAGTCGGAAAATCTTTACAATTTTCTAGATCAAACTTTTTGACCAACTCCATTGCATACTTGGATTGACTCAAGTGAATACCTTCATCATTTTGTTTAATTTGCAATCCAAGGAAATAAGTCAATTCGCCCATCATGGACATCTCAAATTCGCTTTCCATGGTCTCCGCGAATTTAGAAGCATCGTTATCTCTTGTTGCGCCAAATACAATGTCATCGACATAGATTTGTGCTACAATGAAATTGCTTTGATAATGCTTCACAAAGAGAGTCCTATCAGCTCCCCCTCGAGTATAGCCCTTCTCCAAAAGGTGCTTTGTTAACCTTTCGTACCATGCTCGCGGTGCTTGTTTCAGACCGTAAAGAGCCTTTTTCAAACGAAAAACATGGTTAGGTTGTTTATGATCTACAAAACCTTTCGGTTGAGCCACATAAACTTCCTCATTTAAAAACCCATTTAGAAATGCGCTCTTAACGTCCATTTGAAATAATTTGATTTTAAATGACAAGCAATAGCAAATAGTATACGAATGGACTCGAGTCTAGCTACAGGGGCGAAGGTTTCATCAAAGTCTATACCTTCTACTTGAGAGTAGCCTTGAGCAACTAATCGTGCCTTGTTCCTGATGATAGTACCATCCTCATTTTTCTTGTTCTTGAAGATCCATTTGGTACCTATCACATTGTGTTGCTTTGGAGGCTTCGTTAATTCCCAGACTTTGTTTCGCTCAAATTGATGGAGCTCTTCCTGCATTGCTTTAATCCAGTAGTCATCCTGAAGAGCTTCATCTATGTTCTTTGGTTCGATTAAAGATACGTAGCAAGCGAATCCACAAACCAACTGCCTCCGAGTTCTGACTCCTTCTTGTGGATCTCCAATAATATTCGATTCCGGATGATCCTTGGAGATTCGTAACGTTTGTTGAAACGGAGTACTCGGAGATATATGAGATGATTCCTGCACATCAGATAAACTAGAAGAACCATTAGATGCATCATTAATATTGGAAGTATTATTATGAGAAGATGCACTAGCAGGAGAATCATCATCTAGAGAGATATCGAGGGTAGATTTTCCAGTTTCAAAGTGAAAAGCTTCATCTACTTTAACATTTATAGATTCTACGATCGTCTTAGATTCAATGTTAAATACTCGATATGCTCTGCTATTCGTAGAATAACCCAAAAAGATCCCTTCATCACTTCGAGAGTCGAACTTTCCAAGATTTTCACGGTCACGTAAAATGTAACATCGACTCCCGAAGACACGAAAATATTTGATGTTGGGTTTTCTACTAAACCACAGCTCATATGGTGTATTTAAAGTTCCTGGGCGCAAGTAAACTCTATTAATGACATAGACAGCGGTGTTCACAGCTTCAGCCCAAAAATGTAGCGGTAAATTCCGGCTATGAAGCATCACACGCGCCATCTCTTGAACAACCCTGTTCTTGCGCTCAACAACACCATTCTGCTGAGGTGTATAGGGTGCCGAGAATTCATGTTTAATTCCATTTGAAGTGCAAAAAATCAATGAATTTTGAATTTATGAATTCTCCACCTCTATCACTTCTAACACGAATGGTCTTTTCATTCTTTTCAATCATAATACGATGGCAAATCTCATGAAAAGAGTCAAACGTATCAGCTTTCTCTTTTAAAAATGCTACCCAAGAAAACCGAGAGAAATCATCAACCAATAAAAAAAAATGTACCATTTACCTCCCAAAGATGGTTGACAGATCGGCCAAAAGAAAAAGAAGAAAAGAAAATAGTCTACATAAACTACACAAGATTTAATCGTAAAACGATTAAAGACAAGGAGGGGTTTCACCTTTGCATACCCAAACCTTTTGAGTTTTGGAGTATGTTGGCAATGGTTGAGAAGTTTTCCTTAATGAAGACGTCTTGCAAGATTGTTCTTTTTCTTTTGTCATCGTCTTGTTTGAAGTACTACCAATGTCCTTTTCGTTAGGAGAATCCTTCTTTGAATTCCATGTAGTGAGCTTATTGGTAGCAGTTGCAAGATGTGGTTGATTTGATCCTTGAGCTCCAATCTTGCAATTTCTTCCAATGTGCCCTGCAAAATTACAACGAAAACATACCTTTGTGCTTGATGATTCTGAAGAGGATGAAGTAGGCTTGTTGTCGTTGGTTGTCATGATTTCCGGTGTCGGAGGAGGAGATACCGACTGAGGCACAAAGACTGTCCCAACCGAACTAAAATTGTCTTCAGTTCGATTGTATCCGAGGCCGAACTTGTTCGTTTGACCAAGACCAAGAAGTTTATCCAACTTACTCCTTCCTAAAGAGAATTGCTGTAAGTCATCCTTGAGTTGGCAAATGGTCTCTGTCATTTCCAATTTTTCCCGTCGGGCCTCGCCGTAGAGCTTCAAGAAATAGTTTGCTTTGTTCACCATATCTATATAGTTCTTCTCGAGTTGCTCATTGGACTCTTGAAGGGAAACATTTTCTTTTATCAGTTTATCCCTTTCCACTTCAAGATCGGTCGAGAGAGAAGTTACCCTTTTTACTTCTTCTTCGAGATCCTGCAATCTCCCTCTCAACCCCTTGTTTTGCTTAGCCGGTTTCTTTAAATCCCGTAAAGATCTGTGATAGGCTAGAGCAAATTCTTCACCTTCCGAATCATCCGATTCGTTGTCCGTTGCATTCTTTTCAACAGTGGAGTTGGACAACGACTCGGATGTACTTGCCATAAAGCACATGAAGGGTGAAGATACGGACGCGTGGAATGCGGTGGAGCTCTTTTCTTCATCACTCGAAGACGACTCATTTGACGTTGAGTTGTCATCCCAAGTGACGACTTGCATCGCCTTCTTCTTTGCCGGATACTTGTTAGGACATTCCGTTGCAATGTGGCCGTAGCCTCGACATTTGAAGCATTGTAGTTGTCCTTCTGAACTTTTCTTATCCTTTGAGAAGTTCTCTTGCTTTCTTGACTTGTAACCTGAAGTACCCTTGCCTTTGTTCGACTTTCCGAAGGATGGAGATTTGCTTGAATTACCCCTTCGAAAGTTGCGACGAAACTTCCTTGTCAAGAGAGCGAGCTGCTTCTCAAATTCCTCCATAGAAAGGTTCTCGTCATCGTCTGAGGAGGACGTATCCGCGTCTTCTTCCTTAGTTGTTTTCAACGCATAACCTGAAGACTTAGAAGTGGATGCCTTTCCAGAAGAATTGTTAGTGGTAAATGTCATTTCATAAGTTTGTAATGAACCAACTAATTCTTCTACACGTATTTCGTCCGGGTGTTTAATAGTTTCAATGGCAGTAACCTTTGGGCGAAAACGTTCAGGAAGAGTTCTTAAGATCTTTCTTACAATCTTAAATTCTGGAATCTTCTCTCCCAGATTAGCACATGAGTTTACGATGTCTTGCAATCGTGTATAGTAGTCCGTGAAAGATTCATTTTCTGCCATTAAGATAGAGTCAAACTTGCTCGTAAGCATTTGCAGTTTCTGAATCTTCACGAGGTTAGTTCCCTCATGTGTAACCTGAAGAACATCCCAGATTTCTTTCGCAGTCTCACATGCCAAGACGCGAGAGAATTCAGTTTGAGATAAGGCATTAAAGATAGCATTAATTCCCTTGCCATTGTAAGAAGATGAATCTAACTCTTCCTTGGTCCATTTCGACCTAGGTTTTAAGGTGCGAACATCACCAATAAATTCGGTTGGATTAGTCCATCCTAATTCAATCGATTGCCACACCCGTTCGTCGATGGAAATTAAAAAGGCTTTCATCCGTACTTTCCAGTACGCATAATTTGTTCCATCGAAGAACGGGGGTCGGTTGATGTTTCCACCTTCAACCATTGTTTACAACCCTATTCCCTCTCTGATACCACTTGTTGGGTTATATGTAATAAGGATCTAAATAGGGGAAAAAAAACACCTAGAGGGGGGTGAATAGGTGTAAACGCATAAACACTCAAAAAATCGTTGCGATAAAAACCCAATGCGGAAATAAAAATAATACGCAAGATTTTTACGTGGAAAACTCCATCACCGGAGTAAAAAACCACGGGACCGATAACACGGCAGAAATCCACTAGAATTAAAACACGTACAAGGTGATTTACCGTACACACTTACGACTCAACCTTTTCCATACGCTCCTAGAGGATCTTCTCCGCTCGCTCCGCGACGCTTCTCGAATCCACGATCTGCGCCCAACGCCGAATCCAAGGCGTCCAACGTCGAATCCACGACGTCCGACCGAATCCACGGTCTTCACCCAATAGCACCCTTCGAATCCACGAACGTGCCTCGCTCCGAATCCACGAGAGCGGTTGAACCTTGAATCCACAAGGACACGCGAATCCACGCGCCGATTTTTGGGGTAAATCGTTGTTTTGGGTGGTGATGATCCGCCGAATACTTAGATCAAAGATAGATCGGAAATACCATCTAAGTATTCATTAGTTTGATTCAACTCAAGATGTGAGTATGAAAACCTAGAATCAAACTAATCAATATAGATGAAGAAACATAGAGTATTCTCTAATGATTTCCTTTCTTCTCTATATGTGGATCTAGAGCCGTATAAGATGATATATGAAAATGACGGCTATTTCGATTCACAGTGGATTCACCCTAGAAAAAGAATCATAGGGTCTATTTATAGGTTAGAAACCCTAGGAAGGAGATAAGAATCAAAAACCTAACATTTCTGGAGATTTTACGGACGGCGATCCGGATCGGATTAACTGTGATCCGGATCGTCGCAACGAGTCAGGCAATTCCAGAAAAACGAAGGTTCGGGATCCAGATCGAAGTGCTTGATCCGGATCGTTCATACAGTTCACCAAACATCAACGTTCGGGATCCGGATTGTGAAGCCTGATCCGGATCGTTCAAGAAAGATGGTAAACTCAGTGTTCGGGATCCGGATCAAGAGAGGCTACGATCCGGATTGAACTGGTGTATGAACGAACCACCTTCGGGATCCGGATCGAACAACCTGATCCGGATCCTGAACATGTCCCAAGTCCAGTTTTTGATTTTTATGCAATGAAAGATTCTTCCAAGTGTTTCTACACTACAAGAAGTATTCGGATCACACAAAATCTTTAGTAAAACATACCTGATCCTTTTGAATTCTTCTTTCTTGAGATTGAGTTAAACGATCCAACTTTCTTCACCTTCAATCTTCAAGACTTGAGACTTTCACGAAACTACGCCAACTCAAATTCCGTTACACGTTAACCCTAATATTAACACCCTAGCACCTTGACTTACAACGCACTTATATTAAACCCCGTTTCCCCGTACTCTCACGTACCACCGCACCTATACCTTGGTTATCTCGTGTCCCAATTTGCTTGTGACATCATACACTGTGGATGTGGATCCCCGACTACTGTGGTTATGGTTGTTTTTCTCTGATACCATATAATCTGTCACGCCCCGGGAGGTTTTAGTATAAGCGAAAAAACGTGTATTATATTTTTTTTTTCTTTTTCTTCACACGTGAAGATCAACCTCGCCCCCGGTGCATGACAGACCGCCACATATACAAATTCACTCTGCAATCGGACAGAGTCTCCTTTGTATATGCACGGCGTCCAATTTACAATATCAACCATCAACCATACAGTCATCATCATACATAGTGCGGAAGAAAGAATTACCTACGGTTTTGCAAACGATGTCCACCCGACACCCAATTTTTAAAACAGTTACACATTCAAACAAGAGAGCGACGACCTCGTTTAGAAAGGATAAATCCAGAGGTTTACAAAATCTGTGCCCACACGGCACTCTGCTTTTGAAAACGTTTTTGCAATCACTTTTATGATGATAAAAACATGCCGTGCCCAAGATCACGAAAGTATGTCTGAACCGTAATAGTGCATCCAATCCACAGTGCTGTAGTACTCTTGCGTTCCGATGCCTTTGTATACCTTCGTTTTATGACGGGATTATTGGGGAGACTCTTCACGGTGTTTTCGGCAATGGACTGGGTCTGGACCGCGAGTATTTTTCCTCGTTTGAGCTCGAAAAATGCAGAACGGCAAAGCGACCGGATTCGGATTCCGATTTACGGATTTCCCTGAATGGGGGTCAAAGCGTTTGCCTTTGTGTTGTGCACCAGTTTCCGTGCTAAGTGGCCAGCATGCTTTTCGAGGTGATCGGACGGGATCCTGCTGTGATCGGACTTTTCATCTTTTTATGTCAGTGGGTTATTTTATTGAGTGGGTGGTCCCTCGACCCTCCGGTTTTCCGTTTTGGTCTTAATTGGATCTTCTTAATTATTAGGGAGGGGGTTGAAATTCGAGAATTTTTGGGCTGATCGTCGGGGTTTGTGGATATTTTTAGGTGGTAGGGGCCGCAAAACGATGAGCGGCGGTGCGATCGGATTTGATTTCGGACTCTGGGACCTCCCAGAATAATTTTTCAAAGTTATTAGCGGTTTCGGGTGCATCGCAAGGCGTGCGGGCGATCGGCACGTTTTTCGAGGTAAAATTGGACCGCTGGTTCGCACCCGATCGTTTAGGTTTCGATTTTGGGGATTTGAACTTATTTTTCCTACTTCTCATCCCTTTGGGTTCGTGCGTTAGGGCTCTCCTGAGGAGTGCGGGAGAAACCCCAACCCTCCTCCTACCTTCTTTCTACCATCCGACGTTGGGCGTAAAGAACCGTGGCGGCGAAACGGGGAGAGGGGAGGAACAATCGCTCTTTCTGCGGGATCGAACGAGCGAGGGGCGGACGATCCTCCTTCTCCTCCTCCTCCGGCGAAAGCGAGGTAAGCGGTTCGAGTCTTTTCGTTTAATTTCGGTCTAGGGTTTTCCTTTTTGTCGGTGTCGTGGGTTGTTGAACGGGAGGCCGCCGCCGCCGTTGTCAAACGGGAGGCCGCCGCCGCTGTTGTCGTGTCCGCGGGACCGTCGCCGCCGTCGCCGGGGTCGCGACGTCGCAACCGGAGTCGAAAAAGGGGTCGAAGTACTGTTCATCCGGAAGAAACAGGTCACGCGGTCCACCAGACCCGGCGTGCACCCGGTTCACGGATTCCGGACCCAGCGACGCGAACCCGGTGCACGGTTGTGTGCGCCAGGCCACGCGGTCCACCAGACCTGGCGTGCACCCGGTTCACGGCTACCGGGCCCAGGGGCGCGGACCCGGCGCACGAAAGCGTGCGCCAGGTCGCGCGGCCCACCGTTTCGGCGTGCACTCGGTGCACGCCCCCGCAGCTCAATCGCGTGGACCCGGCTCGCCCTTCCGCCCGTTCGCGGCCCGGCCCATGCCGCAGCGGTCCACCGCTGCGGCGTGCTCCCGGTCTGCGCCCCGGCTGTCCTACGTCGTGAACCCGGTCCACGCATGGACCCGTGCACCAGTCTTCTGTTTGAGGGTCCAGAAGCTCTGTTTTTTGTCCGTTTCGCCCCGTTTTTGAGTGTTTTTAACCGCGACGATGTTTTTAACGATAAGTTTTACTGTAGATCTTCTTCGGGCACAAGGGAGTGTTTTAACTGGAGTTTTCGCACATCTTCTTCTTCGCGCTTCAGGTGGGTACACCCTTGAACCCCTTTATGCGCAATTTCGTTACTGTCATGATTATCATGTGGTGGGTACTCGTTCTGAGGTTTAGTGTCGGGATTTAAAAACTTTAAATATATTTCAACTTCTCAACTAACTGTGGTAATCTGTGATGATCTCTATGGTTCATTATTGTTGGTTTCGTTTTGTGTACTTGGTTCATTATTGTTGGTTTCGTTTTGGGTACTTGGTTCATTATTGTTGGTTTCGTTTTGGGTACTTGGTTCATTATTGTTGGTTTCGTTTTGGGTACTTGGTTCGTTATTGTTGGTTTCGCTTTGGGTACTTGGTTCATTATTGTTGGTTTCGTTTTGTGTACTTGGTTACGATGCCCGAGGCTGCAGCACGCGCACCCGCGGTTTGGCCACCGCAAAGGGTGTGCTTTTTCGAAAAAGTGGTCGATGACCCGTGTATACCCACGAGGTGACGTAGTGGGGGCCCCCGTAGGTGGGGGGTTTGAGGCGCCAAGGTGTGAGCGGTGCGACCCGTCGGGGTAGGTGCTCGGCGTGGTTTACCGAGGTAGGTGCTCGGTCCGGTTTCCCGAGGTTGGTGCTCGGTTTAGTTTTCTTTCCCGAGGTTGGTGCTCGGTTTGGTTTTCTTTCCCGAGGTTGGTGCTCGGTTTGGTTTTCTTTCTCGAGGTTGGTGCTCGGTTTGGTTTTCTTTCCCGAGGTTGGTGCTCGGTTCGGTTTTCTTTCTCGAGGTTGGTGCTCAGTTTGGTTTTCTTTCCCGAGGTTGGTGCTCGGTTCGGTTTTCTTTCCCGAGGTTGGTGCTCGGTTTGGTTTTCTTTCTCGAGGTTGGTGCTCGGTTCGGTTTTTTTTCCCGAGGTTGGTGCTCGGTTCGGTTTTCCTTCTTGAGGTTAGTGCTCGGTCTGGGTTGTCGAGGCAGGTGCCCGGTTTGGGTTTTGCAGGGGGAGGGGACATCATCGATCGCACGATGCAGAGGGCGGTTACGCTGGTTTTCTTACGGTTTGCTTTAGTTACAGTCTCCCTGCATTTCGTCTTTTATACCTTGTGTCGCTGACTTCCCACTCTGTGACAGGTTCCTTCGGGAGTGAGAGCGAGGGCGACGGTGAGGCCGTGACAGGAGTACTTTTGGCCCTTCGAGACCATAGGCTATATGTATCCCTTTTCTGCTCATTTCATTACTTAGTAGTGGCTTACTATGTGGATTGCGATACCCTTGTGGGGTGGATGTTGGACTATCCTTTTTATTACCTTTGTGGATGATCATTTTGCTTTTCCCGACTGGCCACTTTTAAACTACCAAAGAAAAGAAAAAGAAAACATTTCGAAAACTGTTTTAAAAATCTGGGTGTCGTGTGGGCACCATTTTAAAACCCTGTGGATTTATGAATTGTGAAAACTGTTTTAAAAATCTGGGTGTCGTGTGGGCACCATTTCAAAACCCTGCGGATTTATGGATTTCGAGAAACCGTTTTGAAAAACCTGGATGCCGTGTGGGCACAGCTTTAAAACTTGTGGATTTATCCTTTCAAAACTTGACGGCCTCGTTAATATTTATGGAAATTAATTGTATGTATCCGACTGTTGAACTAGTGTGGTTAAAGTGACGGTTGCTTGGTTATTGTATTCGGGACGCCGTGCATATACAAAGGAGACTCTGCCCGTTCGCAGAGTGAATTTGTATATGCGGCGGGTCTGGGCACGCACCGGGGAGTTTGGTTTCAAAAAAAATAATAATAAAAAAATACATATGCACCAATTCAAATCTTTTCAGTGGTCGCCTTCCGACTAATGAAACCCCCGGGGCGTGACAGATTAAGATGGTATCAGAGCGAAACAGTTTTAACCACAGTAGTCGCTGTCCGACATCCACTGGAGCACATTACCACTGGCTACTAACTAATGAAATGATCAGGGTATAATTGCGTAGTGATGCAAGAGTGCGGGGACTATTGAGTTTTGCTCGGGTGGTACCCACCGGTGTTTGTTGGTTTGCCGGCTGTTGGTCGGTCGTGGGTAACTGGACAGCCGTTTGTCTAAACTTGTACCTTCTGGGTCCTCTGGCGTTAGGTTATAGCGGGTAGTCGGCCGATTCTTTTTGCACCATGGGCAAGGTATGGGTAGGAATGAGGATTCTTTCCCTATGGTTGTTACCCATAGTTCGGCTTTTTACCGAAGACACTGCGATGGTTGTAGAGTTCGTCGAGATGGGGTCTCGGGGTGCTCCCTTGTGTTAGAAAGGGAGATCACCGGGGCTAGCAAATCTTTTTCGTTTGGGCTCGTTTTCGGCTGGGGAGGTCGTGCCTTGTTTAGCACAAGTGTGCGTAGGCGGCGACTTTTTATTGGGGGGTTTAGCTTTTGACGCTGGGTGGTGCCAGGTAGCTCTGGGTCGGTTCCTGTGTTCTGCGCTAGAGGGCCGGTTAGGCTGTCCTACTGGTGGGTTGGCGTGTGATCCCTCGAGTGCGTTTGGTGAACCTATGCAACTTTTGACAGGGTTCTTCTCGCTGTTTTCGTTGCTTGTCTTCTTCCGACCCTTTAGGTTTCAGATGGATAGTCTTCGGTACCTGGAGGCTTAGTTTGGGAGCGTTTTGGATTGTTGATCATTTGGGGCAGGTGTGAGTCAAGGGGGGGAATCTGGCGACTACTCTGAGTTTTGGCACTGGTCACTTTCGGTTAGGGGGCCCTGTCCGCAGTTTTTTTTTGTGGGGTAGACCTCGCGGTAAGTCTTAGAGCTAAATCTAACATTAGTCTTGACTGCCGCCTTGGTAGGACGGACAGTCGGAACGGGTAGTCCGGGATGGCGGTTACGTTCCGAGCTGGTGGCCCGTGTTGGTGATGGGTGGAAGCGGTTGTGTTGGTGACAGGTGAGTTCGTTGTTTTCTGGGAAGAATTCCTGGTAGTTAGTCACCCAGCCTGTTCTGTTGGCACCTCTTGGAGCCTAGTGAGGGCGTTAGGGTAGTTTGTTTTCCTTGTTGTCGAGTTAGTCGTTTTGGACCTTAAGGGGCTCCTCAGATCGTGTGTGTCGCCTCGGACCGCACCCGTACTTTCGTGCGAATGAAGAACGGAAACCTACGTCTACGCATCGACCACAGGGAGATAAGCAGGGTTACGATGAAGAAAAAAAAAATCCGGAATTGATGGCCACTTTGATCAACTACGGGAGGCACCTGCAGATTATTCTCCGGACTCTCAGGGACCAGAGGTTGTTTGCTAAGTTTAAGGAATGCGAGTTCTGATTTCGCGAAGTGGACTTTTTGGGGCACACTGTGTCAGCAACGGGAATCACTGTGAATATGAGCGGAACTGCCCGACACACGACCCGAAACTGGCAGCAGTCGTCTTCGTTTTAAAACTTTGGAGACACCACCTTTTGGAGTTCATCGTGATTAGTTTTCGGATCGCCACAGCCTTGAGTTTTGTTCACAGAGAAGGATTTGATTTTTTTGCGACAGAGGCATTGGCTGGAGTTGCTGAAGGACTCGGTTTGTCCATTCAGTATCACCCAGGGGAAAAGCAAGTGTGGTAGCGAATGTTATGAGCAGGAAGGGTCAAACCGAGGGGGGGGGGGGGGGGACCGATGAGCGCGAGTACTTAGCAGGACCGGTACTGTCGCGCGACTTTTGTCGTTGATGGTCGAGCCAACCCTAGGAGGTCAGGAAACAGGCGCACGATACAGCTTATTCGAGACAAGACCCCCGGACCACGCGAGCGACCCTTCGGCGAGTGCGAACGACGCAACGCGTTTTCGAGGGCGAAATTGCTTACCAAAGCTGCCAAAGTTGAAAGAAGAGATATTGTTGGAGGCGCACTGCGCTCCCTATACGGCCCATCCGGGTGATACGAAGATATTCAAGGACGCGATGCGGTTTGAGTCATAGTAGCTCGATTGACGAAGTCGGCTCTTCTCCCACCCATCCATACGACGTGGGCTAGAGACACTCGGCTTGTGTCGAACCTTTGGCAAGGATTACAACAAGCTCTAGAGACTAAACCACACTTCAGCATGACGTTTCACCCCCAGACCGACGGGCAGTCCGAGCGAGTGAACCGGATTTTCGAAGATATGCTTCGGACCTGCGTACTTGATTTGGGTGATGGATGGTCACTGTTTTTGAGCTTAGAGAGGACCTGAGCTTCGACGGAACACCGGTGCGGATCTCAGCACGAGAGGACAGAAAGGGTTGCGCAACCGGACGATCCCCCATGTGAAGGTGTTGTGGAGCAACCAGGAAGGGCGTGAAGCGACATGGGAACTGGAGTCAAAGATGAGGGAGTGCTACCCAGATTTATTCGTTGCGGACCAGGGTTAAGTTTCGAGGATGAAACTTCTTTTAAGTGGTGAGTGATGTAGTACTCTTGCGTTCCGATGCCTTTGTATACCTTCGTTTTATGACGGGATTATTAGGGAGACTCTTCACGGTGTTTTCGGCAATGGACTGGGTCTGGATCGCGAGTATTTTTCCTCGTTTGAGCTCGAAAAATGGAGAACGGCAAAGCGACCGGATTCGGATTCCGATTTACGGATTTCCCGGAATTGGGGTCAAAGCGTTTGCCTTTGTGTTGTGCACCAGTTTCCGTGCTAAGTGGCCAGCACGCTTTTCGAGGTGATCGGACGGGATCCTACTGTGATCGGACTTTTCATCTTTTTATGTCAGTGGGTTATTTTATTGAGTGGGTGGTCCCTCGACCCTCCGGTATTCCGTTTTGGTCTTAATTGGATCTTCTTAATTATTAGGGAGGGGGGTTGAAATTCGAGAATTTTTGGGCTGATCGTCGGGGTTTGTGGATATTTTTAGGTGGTAGGGGCCGCAAAACGATGAGCGGCGGTGCGATCGGATTTGATTTCGGACTCTGGGACCTCCCAGAATAATTTTTCGAAGTTATTAGCGGTTTCGGGTGCATCGCAAGGCGTGCGGGCGATCGGCACGTTTTTCGAGGTAAAATTGGACCGCTGGTTCGCACCCGATCGTTTAGGTTTCGATTTTGGGGATTTGAACTTATTTTTCCTACTTCTCATCCCTTTGGGTTCGTGCGTTAGGGCTCTCCTGAGGAGTGCGGGCGAAACCCCAACCCTCCTCCTACCTTCTTTCCACCATCCGATGTTGGGCGTAAAGAACCGTGGCGGCGAAACGGGGAGAGGGGAGGAACAATCGCTCTTTCTGCGGGATCGAACGAGCGAGGGGCGGACGATCCTCCTTCTCCTCCTCCTCCGGCGAAAGCGAGGTAAGCGGTTCGGGTCTTTTCGTTTAATTTCGGTCTAGGGTTTTCCTTTTTGTCGGTGTCGTGGGTTGTTGAACGGGAGGCCGCCGCCGCCGTTGTCAAACGGGAGGCCGCCGCCGCTGTTGTCGTGTCCGCGGGGTCGTCGCCGCCGTCGCCGGGGTCGCGGCATCGCAACCGGAGCCGAAAAAGGGGTCGAAGTACTGTTCATCCAGAAGAAACAGGTCACGCGGTCCACCAGACCCGGCGTGCACTCGGTTCACGGATTCCGGACCCAGCGACGCGAACCCGGTGCACGGTTGAGTGCGCCAGGCCACGCGGTCCACCAGACCTGGCGTGTACCCGGTTCACGGCTACCGGGCCCAGGGGCGCGGACCCGGCGCACGAAAGCGTGCACCAGGTCGAGCGGCCCACCGTTTCGGCGTGCCCTCGGTGCACGACCCCGCAGCTCAATCGCGTGGACCCGGCTCGCGCTTCCGCCCGTTCGCCGCCCGGCCCATGCCGAAGCGGTCCACCGCTGCGGCGTGCTCCCGGTCTGCGCCCCGGCTATCCTGCGTCGTGAACCCGGTCCACGCATGGACCCGTGCACCAGTCTTCTGTTTGAGGGTCCAGAAGCTCTGTTTTTGGTCCGTTTCGCCCCGTTTTTGAGTGTTTTTAACCACGACGATGTTTTTAATGATAAGTTTTACTGTAGATCTTCTTCGGGCACAATGGAGTGTTTTAACTGTAGTTTTCGCACATCTTCTTCTTCGCGCTTCAGGTGGGTACACCCTTAGAACCCCTTTATGCGCAATTTCGTTACTGTCATGATTATCATGTGGTGGGTACTCGTTCTGAGGTTTAGAGTCGGGATTTAAAAACTGTAAATATATTTCAACTTCTCAACTAACTGTGGTAATCTGTGATGATCTCTATGGTTCATTATTGTTGGTTTCGTTTTGTGTACTTGGTTCATTATTGTTGGTTTCGTTTTGGGTACTTGGTTCATTATTGTTGGTTTCGTTTTGGGTACTTGGTTCATTATTGTTGGTTTCGTTTTGGGTACTTGGTTCATTATTGTTGGTTTCGCTTTGGGTACTTGGTTCATTATTGTTGGTTTCGTTTTGTGTACTTGGTTACGATGCTCGAGGCTGCAGCACGCGCACCCGCGGTTTGGCCACCGCAAAGGGTGTGCTTTTTCGGAAAAGTGGTCGATGACCCGTGTATACCCACGAGGTGACGTAGTGGGGGCCCCCGTAGGTGGGGGGTTTGAGGCGCCAAGGTGTGAGCGGTGCGACCCGTCGGGGTAGGTGCTCGGCGTGGTTTACCGAGGTAGGTGCTCGGTCCGGTTTCCCGAGGTTGGTGCTCGGTTTAGTTTTCTTTCCCGAGGTTGGTGCTCGGTTTGGTTTTCTTTCCCGAGGTTGGTGCTCGGTTTGGTTTTCTTTCTCGAGGTTGGTGCTCGGTTTGGTTTTCTTTCCCGAGGTTGGTGCTCGGTTCGGTTTTCTTTCTCGAGGTTGGTGCTCGATTTGGTTTTCTTTCCCGAGGTTGGTGCTCGGTTCGGTTTTCTTTCCCGAGGTTGGTGCTCGGTTTGGTTTTCTTTCTCGAGGTTTGTGCTCGGTTCGGTTTTTTTTCCCGAGGTTGGTGCTCGGTTCGGTTTTCCTTCTTGAGGTTAGTGCTCGGTCCGGGTTGCCGAGGCAGGTGCCCGGTTCGGGTTTTGCAGGGGGAGGGGACATCATCGATCGCACGATGCAGAGGGCGGTTACGCCGGTTTTCTTACGGTTTGCTTTAGTTACAGTCTCCCTGCATTTCGTCTTTTATACCTTGTGTCGCTGACTTCCCACTCTGTGACAGGTTCCTTCGGGAGTGAGAGCGAGGGCGACGGTGAGGCCGTGACAGGAGTACTTTTGGCCCTTCGAGACCATAGGCTGTATGTATGCCTTTTCTGCTCATTTCATTACTTAGTAGTGGCTTACTATGTGGATTGCGATACCCTTGTGGGGTCGATGTGGATGTTGGACTATCCTTTTTATTACCTTTGTGGATGATCATTTTGCTTTTTCCGACTGGCCACTTTTAAACCACCAAAGAAAAGAAAAAGAAAACATTTTGAAAACTGTTTTAAAAATCTGGGTGTCGTGTGGGCACCATTTTAAAACCCTGTGGATTTATGAATTGTGAAAACTGTTTTAAAAATCTGGGTGTCGTGTGGGCACCATTTCAAAACCCTGCGGATTTATGGATTTCGAGAAACCGTTTTGAAAAACCTGGATGCCGTGTGGGCACCGCTTTAAAACTTGTGGATTTATCCTTTCAAAACTTGACGGCCTCGTTAATATTTATGGAAATTAATTGTATGTATCCGACTGTTGAACTAGTGTGGTTAAAGTGACGGTTGCTTGGTTATTGTATTCGGGACGCCGTGCACATACAAAGGAGACTCTGCCCATTCGCAGAGTGAATTTGTATATGCGGCGGGTCTGGGCACGCACCGGGAAGTTTGGTTTCAAAAAAAATAATAAAAAAAAAATACATATACACCAATTCAAATCTTTTCAGTGGTCGCCTTCCGACTAATGAAACCCCTGGGGCGAGACAAGTGCTAACAATAACTAATATGATCCACAGATGCAAATTAAGCTAAGAATAGTTAAGAAAGAGTTGAGATAATTCCAAGGAACCAGGAGTGGAAAGCCTCCTACGACTACGGTCCTCTCGACGCAGTCTCATCACCGTCCCGACTAATGTCCCTAGTCAAACCTGTCACGGAGTGGGTAAAGTCAGTGACAAACAAAGTAGATGTCTTAACAATTAACGTTGAATTAAAAACAAACCGTTTATACCGGAACCTTTCGCTGAAAACCCTGTTACAAAAATAAGCTGGGCCCCAACCCCAGAGTACCTGTCAGAGAGACGGAAGTCTCCCCTCGTGCATAGTCACAATACCCCTTCGATGTTTTTAACCCCTTCACGGTGCTAGTGCGGCGCCCTTAGCAGGCGTGAAGAGGTCCTCACCCCATACACGTGAGGCACACGGGTCACTCGGACCACTTCTCCGGAAAAGTACACCCATGCGGAGGTCAATCCGCCTGTGTACGTGCAACATCCAAAACCGAAATTGCCGGTGTCGGCGTGTGATAAGCCCCGCGACCGCAGCCGCCACAATTATTAATAAAAAGTATTAAGCCCCGCGACCGCAGCCGCCACAGTTATTAATAATAAATATTCATGCGAAGGTATAAAAGTCCATCTACTTTATTAGACAAATTAACGAACCTTTTACGATGATATGGTGCACTTACTGCACTCGTTGCACTTATAGCAAGGGTACCCACCTGGTTGCGAGCGGATGGAGCACCCGGATCTTTCGCACACTCCTGTTGCGTATCTGAACCTAAGAAGGGTCCATAAGGGTAACCAAAATCAGAACCACACATTAACTATACAAAACGAAAGCCCGACATTACCCATCCGACGGAAACCTAAAGAAACCGTCAAACCCGTCGGTCGACGGATTTCCCCCCGCGAAGCCCACCAAAACCATGCGGCGATCCTCTGCAGGCGGCGCCCACGCGGGTGTGATCCGCGCGGTGCCCGCGTGGTGCCCGCGCGGGTGCGGTGCCCGCGCGGTGCCCACGCGGGTGCGGTGCCCGCGCGGTGCCCGCATGGTGCCCGCGCGGGTGTGGTGCCCGCGCGGCGCCCATGCGGGTGCGGTGCCCGCGCGGTGCCCGCATGGTGTGTCACGCCCCGGGTGTAAACCGGAACCCGGGCCCGCCAACAGATCCGCCGTGCACACAGAATTTTCCATGTACACGAAGCGCTGGTAACCTGCTCAAATAGATAATATACAATAAAAGAGCATAAACAGAGCTGAACTAATAGAACTAAAAGTACTCTCAGACTGAAATAAGCTGCAAGCTGAAATAAAAGTACAATATACTCCCAGCTCACCAAAAATATACAACCAGCTGGCCAAAGCCAGATCCAAAAGGAAACTACTGAAGTCTGAGATACAAAAAGGGTACAATAAAAACCTCGCTAGTCTCTCACTCGGGGTAGACGATCTAGCTAGTCGGCGATCCTCTTACCTCGATCTGCCGCTGAAGGCCCAGCAGCTCCCACAGATGACTCTGCAAAACAAAGGAAAAGGAGGACAGAAAACAATAATGGGGGTGAGAACTACTAGATAAACCAGTAGCCTCCCCTAGCGGGTAAAACCTCTAATGCTGACGCACCCACTAAGAATAAAGAGGCAAAAGGAAGAACAGTGGTAAGAAATAAAGACTGCTGGAAAAGGAACTACCACTACTATGCCTCTAAATGCAGTGCCAAAAGATAACTGTATATATGCAACTATAAAGCTGACTGCCCAAAGAAACCCAATCAGAGGGCCAGGAAATACTGGCACTGCCTGCTCTGTCATCACTCACAACTCACCAACTGACCGGCACCCATCACGGTCAAAAAGCCTACTCCGGAGTGGCACTCGAGGGGAGCGACCCACACGAGTAAAGTATCTCTATATCAATCATCTCTGTAACCGATGTCTCACAATAGCAGGACTGGATCATGACCATGATCAAAGTGGGAATACTCCATCCACTAATGCAACCCTGATCCCCAATCTGATGTGATAATAACATCCGGTCAACCGCCCAAAATTTGCGGTTTGCCACTATCTCCCACAATCCCCAAGAAGAGTCTAAACTGTCCCAGACTCGAGATCCAACTACACTAACTCAAGCTCCCGATCTGACTCGATCGTCATGCATCGATAGAGAAGAATAACAATAAAACATGTTTTCTCCTAAGTCAAAACCCATAATACAGTGCTGCAGTAAAATGGTGGCCTAACTAGATGTCCAATTAAACATACAATTATTCCATTAAAAAGTATTAGAAAAGTGACTAAGGTTTCTTGTAAAGAATCATTTTAAAACATTATGGGATTACTTATTTGCATGCAGTTTAAGATATAGCAATTGTCCAACTTCATTGTCCCAGATTGATCATATAGAAGCTATCAATTAATTTAGGGGGGCCAATGCAATAGGCTCATATACCACAAGTTACTATCATATTTGTAATTGGGAAACTCTACTATTCCTAGTGTGCAAGTCAACAAAGAGGGAAAAGCAACCACCCACACGGAAAACGAAGCCCTACCTCTTAGGAACACACCGGCGAAGAAATCGTCGAAAGAGGACTCCCGTACTGCGCAGGGGACTCCTCGGACCGAAATGCGACGATAACGGGCCCAGATTGGGGAAAAACGAGGCACACTGTAAAATCCGGATCGCCGCTGTCGAACTTCCAGAAAATCTGGGAACGCACCACGAGGTAGAAAAATCAGTGAGGAACAACTTCTCTTCAATGACCTCTCTCAGATTCTCTCTCTTTCTCTCAGAAAACAGAGAAAAAGAAGGGAGGGGAAGGGCTATTTATAGGCCCAAAAAATCTTTTGGGAAAAATGACCTCTGTGTCCCCACATTCGGGCGGCTACAGTACCCAGGCCCACTTTCGGGCGTGAACAGTGCAGCCTGGCCCGCATTTCGGGCGGCTACAGTGCGGCCCGGCCCAGGGGTTTCCGGGCGCGCATAGTGCGGCCCGGCCCAGCCCGCCCGCGCACGGGATCCCTTCCCGTCCAACCGACCGTCCGACCCGGCCCACAGCCCTCCACGTGTCCGCCAAACAGGCGACAGCCGTGCGGGCTCAACGGGGAAGCGCCACGTGTCCCCCGTGATTGGCGGCGCGGTGGGCGCGCCCGCCAATTGTGCGGCGACACGTGGCCCACCCGCCCGACACGGCTGTCGGCGACCGCCGCCGCCCACGCGCGCCCACGTGCGCCCACGTGCGTACGGCCGCACCCGGGCAGCTCTGTGTGCGCCACGCGTACAAGAGCCGACTAATCCGGGGCCGCCACGTGGCGCGCCCCGGTCCACCGTGCACCGCGCACGCGCCGCACCTGCCCGGCCTGCCCCGCGCGCCGAGCGCACTACGCCGGGCCAAACGCGTGCCGCCACGTGGGCCCGCCGGTCCACCGTGCACCGGCGGTCTATTCCGGGGACCGAGAGTTGCGCGCCGGCCCAATAAGGGCCTGCCACGTGTCCCCCGGCCGGTCCACAGCTCCCCCAGCACCATTTTGCGCAGAAACTTCCGGGGGTCCGTTTTTTGGGCATCCGGACTCCAAAATAAATAAGTAAATAGCCGTTTTCAAGCGTTTTTTTTCGCGCTGAATTCAAATACGGCCTCCGATTAGCCTGATTCCACTCCTAAAATTTGGCAAAGGCAGCCGAAGGTCAGGCTTGCTCCCAAATCCTCTCTGGTTCCAAACAACATATCACTTTGACATGTTGGGGCCCCACACACCACTAACAGGTGTTCCACACCCCGAAACAGGGGAAAAACACAGGGGAAAACTGGGACACTACATCCTCCCCCACTAACAAAAGTTTCGTCCTCGAAACGAAAATCATACCTCAATCCTGAGCCTCGAACAGGTAGGGGTAGGCGTCCATCATCGCTGACTCGAGCTCCCACGTCGCCTCGCGCTCATCATGATTGCTCCAGAGGATCTTCACATAGGGGATGGTCCGATTGCGCAATTCTTTCATCTCCCGATCTAGAATCCGCAGTGGGCGCTCCTCATATCTCAAATCCTCGCTGACCTCGAGTGGTGCAAAGTCGATGACGTGCGATGGGTCGAAGACGTACCTCCTCAGAGTGGAAACATGAAAGACATCGTGGACACCAGCCAGTCTCGGGGGAAGTGCAAGTCGGTAAGCAACTGGCCCGATACGCTCCAATACCTCAAAGGGTCCAATGTATCGGGGACTGAGTTTCCCGCGAATGCCAAACCTCCTTATCCCTTTGGACGGCGAGACTTTCAGAAATACATGATCTCCCACCTGAAACTCTAAGTCTCGTCGCCGAACATCAGCATAGCTCCTCTGTCGACTCTGAGCGACCTGAAGGTGCTGTCGGATCACTCTGACCTTCTCTTCTGCCTCTAGCAACAAATCTGGTCCCAGAGTCCTTCTCTCCCCCACATCACTCCAATATAGCGGTGATCGACATTTGCGTCCATACAACGCTTCAAACGGAGCCATTTGAATGCTTGCTTGAAAGCTGTTGTTGTACGCAAACTCAGCCAGGGATAAGTGTCGAATCCATCCACCGCCGAAATCTAGGACACAAGCCCTCAGCATATCCTCAAGGATCTGAATCGTCCGCTCTGACTGTCCATCAGTCTGTTGGTGGAAGGCTGTACTGAATCTGAGCTGAGTCCCCAAGGTAGTCTGTAAACTCCTCCAGAATCGCGAAGCAAACCTCGGGTCTCTATCTGATACTATAGAAGCTGGCACTCCATGTAATCTCACTATCTCATCCAAGTATAACTGGGCTAGTCGTTCGAGTGGCCAAGTAGTCTGTATAGGCAAAAAGTGCGCTGACTTGGTAAGTCGATCCACCACTACCCAGATAGCATCTGCACCTCCTTGTGCCCTCGGTAATCCGACCACAAATCCATCGTGATGTGGTCCCACTTCCACTCGGGAATTGGAAGACTTTGTAACTTGCCAGCTGGTACACGATGCTCAGCTTTTACCTGCTGACAAGTTAAACACTGAGACACAAACCTCCCAATATCCCTTTTCATGCCATTCCACCAGAAGTGTGCCTTGAGGTCCTTATACATCTTAGTCCCCCCAGGATGAAGGGTATAAGGTGTATAATGGGCCTCTCTCAATATCTGCTCTCTGATCTCAGCATCCACTGGCACACAGGCTCGATCCCTGTACCTCAGTACTCCCGCAGTATCAACTGAAAAATCCCCTGATCGATCACTCGGAATCTGATCTCGAATCTTGGTCAAATGGGGGTCCTCGCTCTGTTTCTCCCGGATCCTCTCCAGCAGAGTGGGCTGCACGACCAAAGACATCAGTCTAGCAGAGGACCCCAGGGGATACAACCTCTATCTCGAGCCGTCTCAACTCCTCTAATAGTGGCGCCTGATCTGTAATCAACATGGACAAACTCTGCACCGCTCTCCTACTCAAAGCATCTGCAACCACGTTGGCCTTTCCTGGATGGTAAAGGATATCCACATCGTAATCCTTCAGTAACTCTAACATCTGCGCTGCCTCAAATTCAGTTCCTTCTGCGTGAACAGGTACTTTAGGCTCTTGTGGTCGGTGTAGATCTCACAGTGCTCCCCATATAGGTAATGGCGCCAAAGTTTCAGTGCAAACACCACGGCAGCAAGTTCTAAGTCATGGGTAGGGTAATTCTTCTCGTAATCCTTAAGCTGTCTCGATGCATAAGCAATTACCCTCCCTTCCTGCATCAGCACGCATCCAAGTCCACTGTGCGATGCATCACTGTAGATCACATATCCTTTCCCCATAACAGGGAGGGAAAGGATAGGAGCCGGTCATCAATCTATCCTTTAGCTCCTCAAAGCTCCTCTGGCAGTCCTCACTCCAGATAAACCTAACTCCTTACGCGTCAACTCGAGTGAGGGGTGTGGAAAGCTTCGCAAACCCTTCCACAAACCGACGATAATAACCAGCTAACCCCATGAAGCTGCGCACCTCAGATACAGTCGTCGGTCGGGGCCAATCTCGAACTGCCTCAATCTTCGCGGGTCTACTGCTACACCGGCGGCGGAAAATCACATGGCCCAAGAAAGCTACCTCCCGAAGCCAAAACTCGCACTTTGACAGCTTGGCATACAACTCTTATCTCGTAGAAGTTGTAGCACAGTCCTCAAGTGCTCCTCGTGCTCGGCCTCGCTTCGGGAGTAAATAAGGATATCATCAATGAACACCACCACGAAGCGATCCAGAAATGGGCGAAATATCCTGTTCATCAAGTCCATAAAGGCGGCAGGGGCATTAGTCAATCCAAACGGATAACTGTGAACTCATAATGCCCGTACCGTGATCTGAAAGCAGTCTTAGGAATATCCTCGGCCTTCACCTTCAGTTGGTGGTAACCAGGACTGTAGATCAATTTTGGAAAATACACAAGACCCTTGCAGCTGATCAAAGAGATCATCGATGCGCGGCAAAGGGTACTTGTTCTTAATGGTCACTTTGTTCAATCCCTATAGTCACACACAACCGAAGTGACCCATCCTTCTTTTTCACGAATAGCACCGGTGCTCCCCAAGGCGACACACTTGGTCTAATAAAAGCCCTTATCCATCCAATCTTGCAGCTGTGCTTTAAGCTCTCGCAGCTCAGCCGGTGCCATCCGATAAGGAGCCTTAGAGATTGGCGCAGTTCCTGGAACTACGTCAATCACAAACTCAATCTCTCTGTCTGGCGGCATACTAGTCAGCTCAGGTGGAAAAACATCCGGAAACTCGCGGGCAATAGGAATATCCCCGAGGTCCCGGTGTCGCCGGAGGCCCCTTAACAACACTAGCCAAAAAGGCTACACATCCTCGATGAATCATCCGCCTCGCTCGGGAAGTCGAAACCACAGAGGCAAAGAAAGCACTCTGACATCCCGATAAACAAACATCTCCTGGCCTGGCTCTCTAAAAGTGACAGTCCTCGCGGCACAATCAATAGTCGCGAAATACCGAGCCAGCCAGTCCATCCCAAGAATCACATCAAAGTCCCTCAGCTGTCTCAAGACCAACAGGTCTGCTGGCATAATCCAGGACTCGATCTGCATCGGGCAGGACCAACAACACTCCTCCACGTGCAAAGTGTGATCGGGAATCTGAACCTCTCCGTGCACGTGGCAAAATCCTACCTCTAACCCATGTAATGATGCAAAAGATCTACTAATGAAAGAATGCGATGCTCCAGTATCAAATAAGGTACGAGTCCTAATGCCGAGAGTAAGGTGATACTGCCACCACATGGTCCGCTGCTGAAGAATCCTCTACCTGTGCAGCATACACTCGCCCACTCTGAGCTGGAGGGCGATAATCGGTGGATGGGAAGAAGATGGCTTGCTCGCTAGAGCATAAGGCCGCTGAGCCGTCGACCTCTGCTGCGATGATGCTGGGGCAGCTGTGAAGAGAGGAGCGGCTGAGGTCGAAAAGGGGCACGCAGCTCGAATGTGCCCTGGCTGTCCACATCGTAGCAGCGACCCCACCGCTGGTCGCAAAGTAGCGGGGAAGTGCGGACCCCACAGAAGATACAAACTGCTGGGAGCCCGTGACTGTCGGGACTGCTACGCTGAGACTGTCGCTGTCGCTGTGGCTGCCGCTGAGACCCCGCTGCGACGACTGCGATCGGCTGTGCGCTGCTGCCTGCGTGGGGGCCTCTGGGTACCAACTAGGCCCTCGCCGCTCTGAAACTCCCACGGCTGGGAACTGAGGCGGTGGCGGTCGGGGCGGCCTCCAGGTACTGGCTTGTCCCCCCGACCCTGGCTCGGCGCTTTCTATCGGAGCTCTGAGCGACGCGGCCCTCTGTCTGGGCCACACCTGATCACCTCTCTCCACCCACTGTGCATGCTCTGCGGTGCCTCCAGAGTTGAAATCTCTGAGCATGCACCAGTGTGAAATCTCTGGACGGAGGCCCCACTCGAACAACTCAACCTGGTGCGACCGTCACGAGCGACGAAGGGCACACCGTTCAGCAACCGTGAATCCTGAAATAGGCATGAGCCGATCGATCGCCCTGCTGCAGTTCTTCAAGTCGTCCTCCACTTCTTTCACACTGGTCGAAAAAATAGGTGTCCAGCACCATTCCGTGGAACTCCTCCCCAAGGCAGCTGCCGAGTAATCCGGAACTCCAGGGGCTCTACGCTGCCACCAAAATCAGCATCTCGGCTTCCAAGCAGTGCACCGCCATGTGCATTCGATACCGGGTCGATGAAGAAGTCCCGAAAAAGCTTCTCCATCGCAGAAAAGCCATCTCCACAGCCGGGGCTGCGCATCCCGCCCTGAGAATCTGGGGGTCCGCCTGAACAAAGTGGAGAGTTTGTTAGCGATATCCTGCTCCTCCTCCGCGTCAAAGGCTGGATAGCTACAGGAGCCCCGCTACTCGAAGATGGCGGCTGACGGCACAAAAGGTGCAACAGGAGGCACAAGGGCCTCGGGACAGCTGGGATGGTGCCTCTCTCTGGGCAAGGAGCTGCTCAAACCTCTGCTCCTGGCGGCGCTGACCCTCCGCAAATGGGCACCAAGGCCCCCAACTCAGTAAGCCAGGGGGGAGTACGAGCTGCTCGGCTCATCAGGGGGTAACGGGGACACCCGAGTAGGGATCCGACCGTCGGGGAGGCATCCTGCCACAAAACTCACGAATAAGAAACATAACCCACACGACCCATCTAGCGAAAGTCAAAGACATCCCAATTTCTGCGACTTTATGTTGTCTGCAGCCAACATACGGTCCACCAGAAAATTGGGTATGTCGATCCCTCTTCACTCACTGGAAGAGTCCAATAAATAAAATCGACGACTTTCGCGAAAGTGTCACGCCTCGCGCGCCTATAACCTAGCGTTGTCCAAAAGCCTAGGGTTCCTAAGTCCCAACTGACCTATCCCTACGCTCTGATACAAACTGAACTGTCACGACCCCGGGTGAAACCGGAACCCGGCCCGCCAACAGAATTCGCCGTGCACACAGAATTTCCATGTACACGAAGCGCTGGTAACTGCTCAAATAGATATATACAATAAAAGAGCAACACAGAGCTGGAACTAATAGAAACTAAAAGTATCTCAGACTGAAATAAGCTGCAAGCTGAAATAAACGTACAATATACTCCCAGCTCACCAAAAAATATACAACCGCTGGCCAAGCAGATCCAAAAGGAAACTACTGAAGTCGAGCTACAAAAAGGGTACCATAAAACCTAGCTAGGCTCTCCCGGGTAGACGATCTAGCTAGTCGGCGAGTCCTCTTACCGGATCTGCCGCTGAAGGCCCAGCAGCTCCCACAGATGACTTGCAAAACAAAGGAAAAGGAGGACAGAAAACAATAATGGGGGGGTGAGAAACTACTATTGATAAAACCAGTAGCCTCCCCTAGGGGTATAAAACCTCTAATGCTGACGCACCCACTAGGAATAAAGAGGCAAAAGGAAGAAACAGTGGTAAGAAATAAAGGATGCTGGAAAAGGCCCACCACTACTGCTCTAAATGCAGTGCCAAAAAGTAACTGTATATATGCACGATAAAGAGATGCCAAAGAAACCCAATCAGCGGGCCTAGGAAAATACTGGCACTAGCCGCTCTGTCATCACTCACAAACTCACCAACTGACGGCACCCATCACGGTCAAAAAGCTACTCCGGAGTGGCACTCGAGGGGATGGCGACCCACACGAGTAAAGTATCTCTGTATCAATCATCTCTGTAACCGATGTCTCACAATAAGACAGGACTGGATCATGACATGATCAAAGTGGGATACTCCAATCCACAAATGCCACCCTGACACCACATCTGATGTGATAATAACATCCGCGTCACACGCCCAAAATTTGCGCGTTGCCATATCTCCCACAATCCCCAAGAAGAGTCCAAACTGTCCCAGACTCGAAGATCCAACTACACTAACTCAAGCTCCCGATTCGACTCGATCGTCATGCATCGAACGAGAAGAATAACAATAAAACATGTTTTCTCCTAAGTCAAAACCCATAATACAGTGCTGCAGTAACTGGGGCCTAACAGCTGTCCAATTAAACATACAATGATTCCATAAAGTATTAGAAAAGTGACTAAGGTTTAGTGTAAAGAATCATTTTAAACATTATGGGAATACTTATTTGCATGCAGTTAAGATATAGCAATTGTCCAATTTCATGGTCCCAGATTGTCATACTAGGAAAATCTATCAATTAATTTAGGGGGGCCAATGCAATAGGCTCATATACCACAAGTTATATCATATTGTAATTGGGAAACCTACTATTCCTAGGTGAAGTCAACAAAGAGGGGAAAAGCAACCACC
>JAQNDB010003545.1:0-28748 GCA_029204045.2 Tillandsia leiboldiana | reverse complement strand
TTTCTTTTGTCAAGAATGATTTTCTTTTTGCAGAGAGTACAGATGTAAACAACCCCCCCGTACTTTGATTAGTCCTCTATAAACATGATATAAAGGACGCAATCTCTAACCCTCTATAGCATTTTGGATTGTATTCAAGATCCAAGAGGAACATGAGAGTTTAGCATGCTAGAGCTAGAGTAGTTTCATAGGATGGGGTGACCCCCCTGGGAAATGGGGGCGTCACAAGTTGGTATCCGAGCCATTCACTCAGCCGAAATGTGAGAGATCTGGCTGAGCCAGGTTTATAGCGGGTCAGAGCGATGCCCCCGGCTAATGACCGTTGTGAGTGTGAGTGCAGCTCCCTCACAAGGTCCGGGCTAAGGGCTACGATACGATTCTCAGCAGTCGCCGTGGTTCTTGTGAGTGTGGGCTTGAAGCCTTTGCCTGGACTGCAGGGCTTAAATGGGGGAAGAATGTAACACCCCGGATTTGATTTAGTCCTCTATATAAATGATATCATAAGGACTAAATCTCTAACCCGGCTTAATCATTTTGGAGTGAGCAAGATCCAATAGGAACATGAGAGTTAAGCGTGCTAGAGCTAGAGTAGTTTCTAGGATGGGTACCCCCTGGGAAGTGGGCTCACAACAGATGTCTAAGTCTAGAGTCTTTTTTAGGAGTTTAACTCATGTATTTTATTTTGGATCTCCATTGTAATTTAATGTTGTATGGTGATGAGCAACAAAAATATCTTTTTTGAATTTTCTTGAGTGGATCTATTTTTGTCACGAACCAGCCAAGGGGGAGATGGTTACGGAATTTAAGTTGGCGTATTTCGTGAATTCGGTTAAGTCTTGAAGATTGAAGGTAAAGAAGGTTGGATCATATAACTCAATCTCAAGAAAGAAGAATTCAAAGGATCAGGTATGTTTAACTTAATATCTTTGGTGATCCGAATACTTCTTTATATAGTGTAGAAACACTTGGATGAACTGTGTTTGCATAAATAATCAAAACTGGACATGGACATGTTCAGGATCCGGATCAGGCTCTTCAATCCGGACCGAAGGTTGTTCGTTCATACACACAGTTCAATCAGGATCGTAGCTTCCTTTGATCCGGATCCCGAACACTGGTTTTACCATAATTTATGAACGATCCGGATCAGGCTTTCCAATCCGGATCCCGAACGTTGGTGTTTGGTGAAACTGTATGAACGATCCGGATCAGGCACTTCGATCCGAATCCCGAACCTTCGTTTTCTGGAAACTGTTTTTCTCTCTCGCTAACTGCACCCAATCCGGATCGCCGAACTCCGATCCGGATCGTCGTCATGTAAAATTCCAGAAAAGGATAGTTTTTTATCCTTAATTTTTCCAAGGGTTTCTAACCTATAAATAGACCCTATGATCTTTTTTCTAGCTAATCCAATAATCCAAAAAGAAGCCGTCATAATCAAATATAATCTTATACGCCTAAGATCCACATATAGAGAAGAAAGGAAATCATAGATTCTATCTTATGTTTCTTCATCTATATTGATATTGATTTGATTCTACGTTTTCATACTCATATTTTGAGTAGATCAATCAATGAATACTTAGATGGTATTTCCGATCTTTTCTAATCTAAGTATTCGGCGATCATCACCACCCCAAAAATCAACGATTTATCCCAAATCGGCGCGTGGACTCGCGTGGCCTTGTGGATTCAAGGTGCTACCGCTCTCTGTGGATTCAGAGCAAGGTACGTTCGTGGTTCGAGCGTGCTACTGGGTGAAGACCGTGGATTCGGTCGGACGTCGTGGACTCGACGTTGGACGCCGTGGATTCGGCGTTGGACGCAGATCGTGGATTCGAGAAGCGTCGTGGAGCGAGCGGAGAAGATCACTAGGAGCGTATGGAAAAGGTTGAGTCGTCTGTGAGTACGGTATATCACCTTGTACGTGTTTAATTCTAGTGGATTTCACCGTGTTATCGGTCCCATTTTTTTACTCCGGTTTGGAGTTTTCCACGTAAAAATCTCTGCGTGTTATTTATTTTTCCGCATTGGTTTTATATCGCAAAGATTTTGAGTGTTATTGTTTACCACCTATTCACCCCCTCTAGGTGTTTTTTCTCCTATTTAGATCCATTATACATAACCCAACAAATAAAACTAATACTCAATTAAATGTTCTATGTCTAAGCATAGATAAGTGAACAAAACACAAAACCAAAACTAACCTAAACAAGAGTTTCAAAAGAGGTTATTTCCAAGGAAAGCATTCACTTGCTTACGCAAATGATAAACGTTTTGATCCAAAGGTTTTGTTAAAAAGTCAGCTAATTGATCTTCAGTTGAAATGTTGGAAATTTGAAGAATATTTGATTCAACTCGCTCTCAAAGAAATGATATCTAAGTTCAATGTGTTATTGTTCTTGAGTGCAACACAAGGTTTTTTGAAATGTTTATAGCACTAGTGTTGTCACATAAAACCAGTTACCGAAGTTGCTGAACTCCGGAAGTCCGCTCAACACGCTTTGCATCCCAATGAGTTGAGTTAACAACTACCCGCTGAGATTATATTCCACTTCGGCTAGTCGAGAGTGCAATGCAGTTTTGCTTTTTACTATGCCATGCAACAAGACAATGGCCAAGATAGAAACATGCACCACTCGTACTTTTCCGATCATCCCACTGATCTCTGCCCAATCGGCATACTGAATATCCTATAATGTCTAGACTGGTTCCATAGGAATACCAAAATTCCGAAGTTTACAGTTCCTTTGACGTACCGGGATGATCCGTTTCAACAAAAACCGCTTTCAGGTGATCCTCCTTTGGTGCTGAGTGATATCTCGCGCAGATCCCAACACTAAAGGATATGTCCGAGCGACTAGCTGTGAGGTAGAGTAACTTCCATACATGAACTTTCGATAGAGTTTCTCGGCTACACTATCCTAAGAGATTCACTTCACTAATCCCTTATTGCTAGTTCCCATAGGAGTAGGAAAATCTTTAGAATCTTCTAATGCCGAATTTCGTTACCAACTCCTTTGCATACTTGGATTGACACAGATGGATGCCTTCACCATTTTGTTTCACTTGCAATCCAAGAAAGTATGTCAGGTCGCCCATCATAGACATCTACAAAATTCGCTTTCCATGGTTTTTCTCGCTGGAATTTAGAAGCATCATTATCCTTTGTTGCTCCAATACAATGTCATCGACATAGATTTGTGCAAAAAGGAAGTTATCCTGATAGAAGCTTCACAAAGAGAGTCCGATCTGCTCCCCCTCGAGTATAGCCCTTCTCCAAAAGGTGCTTGTCAACCTTTCGTACCACGCTCGCGGTTGCTTGTTTTAAACCGTAAAGAGCCTTTTTCAAACGAAAAACCATGGTTAGGTAGTTACAGTCTACAAAACCTTTCGGTTGAGCCACATAAACTTCCTCATTTAAAAACCCATTTAAAATGCGCTCTTAACGTCCATTTGAAAGAGTTTATCTTAAAGTGACAAGCAATAGCGAATAAGATACGAATGGACTCGAGTCTAGCTACAGGGGCGAACGTTTCATCAAAGTCTATACCTTCTATTTGAGAGTAGCCTTGAGCAACTAACCGTTCTTTTTCCTGATGATGGTACCATCCTCATTTTTCTTGTTCTTGAAAATCCATTTAGGTACCGATCACATTGTGTTGCTTCGGAGGCGTCGGGTAATTCCCAGACTTTGTTTCGTTCAAACTGATGGAGCTCTTCCTGCATTGCTTCAATCCAGTAGTCATCCTGAAGAGCTTCATCGACGTTCTTTGGTTCGATCATGGAAACGTAACAAGCGAATCCACAAACCAACTGCCTCCGAGTTCTGACTCCTTCTTGTGGGTCTGCCAATAATGTTTGATTCAGGATGATCCTTGGAGATGCGTAACGTTTGAGGTAATGGAGTACTCGGAGGTACATGAGATGATTCCTGTACATCAGATAAACTTGAAGAACCATTAGATGCATCATTAATATTGGAAGTATTATCATGAGAAGATGCATTTACAGGAGTATCATCATCAGAGATATCAGGGGTAGATTTAACATATGCAAAGTGGAAAAGCTTCATCTACTTTAACATTTATGGATTCTATAATCGTTTTAGATTCCAAGTTAAATACCCGATATGCTCTACTATTTGTAACCATGATTTTAAAATCCAGAATTCAGATTTAAATAAATTCCAGAATTATTTAAATAGCAAAAATTGGTAGATAGTAGTGCAACAGTGGCCCTAAAATGGTCGACTTTTGATCGGGGTCTGATCTGGAAAATCCGAGATCACCATTGGCGATCGTCTCGTCGAAACATAGAAGTTTCATATTCATATGTTTTCGATCCGACGGTCGGATCTTCCAGAAATCAGAAATCAAAAAGCGGGCCCCGCGACTTAAAGTGAATAGTACCCTCGGTTTTTAAATCCCTCGCTTTCACTAATGGCCGAACCACTATCTAGAGTTTTAAACCTAGAGGTATGAGTAATGGATCCTAGCTATTTTCGACGTTCTGAGCGCAATGGCACTGACGGATTTCGTTTTGGCGACCCGGGTGCATCGAAGTGCGTGCCACGCGCTATATTGAGTCGAACGTTATGGAACGACTTTTAATCCGGGCGTCGAACGAACCAAACAGATACGCTACCTGACAGGTCTCGACGAGCCGGACGTCGTGGCGAAGTCCATTTCGCAATTCGTCGAACGAATTTTCTTGAAATGCGTGAAATGCACCAAAAATGGAGTGTTTTCAATAAAATGTTAGTATTTTATGTATCTAAATTTAAGGGGCTTATAGGATAAGGTGTTGGGTGCAATTGCACCTACTGTGCAGACCCCGGATGAGTGGGTTATGTGTGAACCCGGTTTGAGAAGAGAATCTAAAAGAAAATTTGCATTAAATCCAAAGATGGCTTTTGGTCTTCTTTGGTGTGTACACGAGGAGTTGGTTGGGGAATCCTAGGCTTTTCTTGATCCTTTGAATCTCCCAGACCTGGCTTCGGATGCTGGGAACACTAGGACCAAACACCATTAGAGTTTAAGCCGAGAGAGAGAGAGAGGAGGGTGAAGGATTGGAGCAACTTGCTTCTGAACTTTCTGGAGGATCTTCTCGCAATCTGGGAGCCTCTGCTACTTCCTGAACCAGCCCGAGGTGCTGATGACCAAAGGAACACCATCACCATTAGAGTAAACCAAGTAAGGGAGAGAAAGAAGAAGTTGAAACCAACTTCCATCAAGTTGGGTTTTGAAGTGCTCTTTGGCTTCCTCTGGATCCGTGGAGTAGTTCTGGAGGTTGCTGAGGTTGCGCGTGGAGAAAGAACCCAGATTCCGGCTTTATCCCTTCTTCCCCGAGCTCGGCCAAGGTAAGAGTCCCTAACCGTTAGTTGTTAGCACCCTAGACCATATGCAGTAGAATTCCTAGGCCCTAAGAATGCTCCCTGCACAAGCCCGAGCTCCCATGCATAGCCGGTTTCCGGCGAGAGAATAATCTCGCCGGAAACCTAATATTGCTCCGCCTCATCACAGCCCTGCAACCAGTGGACCGAATTGGGCCAAACTTGGTAGGCTCGGACTGTAGTGGATGAGGATGAACTCCACCAAATTTAGTGGAGTTTGATCAAGCAGGGAAGTGGCAGTTTGAAGCCCTAGCTTTCGGGATTTTTGCATGTTGGCCGAACTTTCAGCTCCGGCGCCGGCGGGCTTCTCCGACGCCGGCCACATGCCCAGAACTCTTCTAGGGACCGAGGGGAGTCCATCCATGCACTTGCATGGCAACCATGCAGCGCGGTTGAAGCGCGGCCAAGATGGGTTCGAAATGGGATCAAATCTCGGCCGCCGGCGTTCCGGCCATCTCCGGCCGTGGTGGGAAGGTCGGGAAAGCTTTTTATGGACCAGAGGAAGCTTCCATGCAATTTAGAAGGCTTCCTATAGCCTCTGTAAAAATCCGCCATTAATGGGCTTGAGCTCCAAAATGGAGCTTTGCTCCCCGCCGCCGCCGCCGCATCCCGAGGCCAGCCAAGGGTATGGGAAGCTTCCAAGAGGCAAATGGCACCTATTGGTGCATTTGGTTGAGCCCCAGACCCTCTGGATGGAACATCACGAATTTCAAGAAAACATGTCATCTTCTTCCTCGAGCCAAGCCCAACTTGGAGGGTTTTCGAGTTGCTCCAGTTGAGGGGAAATGTTCCAGAATCTCTGGGGATCTAGTTGATACAAGTTGGAAGCCCTCAGGTGCCCTGGTTGCAGAGAACCAAGTTTCCCATGGTGTTGTGTGTATGTGTTGCAAATGTGCATGCCACCTGTTTGTAAAAATGCCTCAAAGAACTTTGAATTAGAATTTGATAAAACTGTAAATATGAAACTTGCTCCAAATAGTCCCCTGAGCTCTGTGCTCACTTCAGTTCAAACAGAAACTGAGTGGATTAAAGTTTGGTGCATTGTGAATTAGGGTGTAAGCTTGACCTTGGTTCTGCTTGAACCAGCACCCCTGGGCCTCAACCAGGGTGAGCACTGAGGTCCTGGCGGTGCCCAGACCAACTTTGATATACAAAATGTTCTTGTTTGAAGTTTAAATTAAAAGATATAGTAGAAACAACATAAAACAATAATGTTGGAGCAAAACCTTATTCTAGGCTGTTAGCGAAGCCGCGACAGTGCATTCCTAGCTAATTTGGGGTCACTGAACGCGATGCTCGCGTTAGAAACAGTGTTTGAAGTCTCGGAGAAACAAAAATTCATTTTGGGCTATGTTAGAGAGGGTTTCATGACCCAAAGTTTTCCTCGGGCACCGTGCTGCTGCAAATTGGTGAGCACGGTGTTCAGCAAGACATAAGTAACCTGCTGGAAGTGACGGAATGTTAAAATGGTTTTCCAGTTGAAAGAACGAGCGAAAACAGTGCTAAAAAGGCACTAAAGTGTAATTTTTGGAAACTTTAGGGGTTTTAATGCAAAATAGACAATGTGTACTGGTTAGTAAAATGTTTAAATGATTCCTAAGCTTTTCGTTGGGAATCCATCGGCTTTCGTTGAGCGGAAATCGGATAACAGTTCGAGAATCGGCAAAATCGTCGATTTAACGGTATCCGGGTGACAATTAAAATAACTAAGAGGGTTTCAAATTGATCTGGGTTTAGGTTAGAGTTAGCGGGACTGAATTGATCCCTGATTGGTGATTTTTGATCCAGGTTGATTCAGTTTGCCCCTGGAGTTGAGCATTTAGAGAATTACAGATTAATTGCCTGCGCATTGACAGGTGGGTTTAACTTCGGTCCGAGATCTTTTCGGCCCTCGGTGTACGGTATTGGTTGGACTCCTGTTTTTGATAACCTAGTTTATCTTGAGCCTGTCTGCCTTTGGTTACAATATATATTACTGTTAGTTGCTTTGACTGATTGGCCATTTCGTAGTTGCACTCCTATGCTTGATTATTATATTGATCTACCAATGCTTGAGCCTACCTTCCTTTGATTCAGTTATTTGCTACGTCATACCTGCTTTATGCCTGATTATGATCTTCTTTAGTGATCTTTACCATATCTGCTGATTAGTTGTTTCCAGTGGTTATATTATTGCTCTACATATTGCCATGCCTGTTTGGTCATCTGATAGTTGAGCTACGCCTGTTATCAGTTCTATTCTGCCTTACATGATTATTCTTAGTGCCTCTGGTATTTATATCTTATCTTGGAACATTTCCATGGTTGATGAGTAAGCCTGTTTGTCCTGTCGATCAAATGATACACTGCTGAGCACATAGATTTGTTTAACTGATGTTTTTACCGAGCTTCGTAGGGTCGCCGGAGTCTGTTCTTGTTTGATAGGACAAAGGCAATTGCTCTGCGAGGTTTGGAAACCCAAGCTTCGTAGTGTCGCCTGAGTCTGTTCTTGTTTGATAGGACGAGGGCAATGCTCTTCGGGGTGTGGACTTTTCAAAACAGTTTTCTTAAAAATATGTGTTTAAGTTTTGTATTATTTGGTTGGTCTGTATGATTGAGTTGAGTTTTTCGGTTGAGCTTATGCTGAGTTGAGATTTGCCTTGGTCTTGCATATGAGTTGAGATTCAGTTGATTTGGTTATTGCATCCCAGTGGGGATTTCCCGGCTTGTTGCCGATTACCCGGTCAGTGGACCGCCAGTTTGAGCATTTGCACATGATTCGCCCGCACCGTTGTTCTTCACGTACACTAGCGGACTGATCCCCCGTAGCGGTGTACTTTACCGGTAAAGTGGTTAGCTGAGGCAACCCGTGACCCTAGTTTGGGGAATGTCAACCAGGTGGTGCCAAGAGGGCAGCCTCGCCTGAGGTCTTTGCGAAGACCAAAATGGTAGCTTGTGATTGGGTCTTTGCGTTTTCATCTATTTGATGCATGTGTTGATTCTTTGATTCTTTGATCTGGCTTCTAGTTATCTACCTTTATATGATTCTATGTGATGCCTCGGATTATAGTTTCATTGTTATCTTGCTGATTGTCCTAACTCCTTGATGTGTTGATTATCCTGATACATGTTTTCAATTCTGCTAAAAAATTATCTCCTATGCTTGTACCCAGATTATGAGTTTTGCCTTCTTTACAGCACCAGTTATATATATATCTGCTTTACCCTAACCCGTGGTCTATTGCATATGTTGCCTGTTCAGCCTGCTTTTATCATAACTCATGATTTTGCTATCCTCGAATTAAATACAGTTCCATGATTATATTTCTGCACAACCTAACTGGGATTATATATCTGTTGATCTTCATGATTGCCTATCTGATTATTCTAACCCCTGATTATTACTATCCTCTAGTATTGTATACCAGTAGGTACGATCTGCTATTTCTCGGCTCGTCGTGCCCACTGGGATACACTCCGGTGTATCTCACACCCTCGGGTGACTGTGTTTCAGGCCGAGCGGGTGCTGGGATGTCGGGACGTGTTGGTGAGATTCCGTGTTAGATGCTGACCCTAGACAGCCGAAAGTTCATGTATTATTTGATGTTAAAGGAAAGAGTTGTAATTCAGATGTAAATAATTGTAAAGTTAATTGTAACTTTTGCATGTAGTTGTACGTAGTTAGTACTCTGATGATTGTTGCCAAGCTAGCCGTGCATATATAGAAAAGGCTCAATTCCATTGGGGATTGGGACTCTTCTATATATGTGGCGGTCTGTCATTGCCCTGGTTGTTTTTGCAACTCTGATTTTAAAAAAAAAAAAAATTTATACACTAGTTTTTGGACTCGGGGCGTGACATTACCCTTTTTACTTCTTCTTCGAGATCCTCCAATCTCCCTCTCAACCCCTTGTTTTGCTTAGCCAGTTTCTTTGAATCCCTCAAAAGTCTGTGGTAGGCTAGAGCAAAATCTTCACCTTCCGAATTATCCGATTCATCGTCCGTTGCATTCTTTTCAACTTGGGAGGAGTTGGACAATGACTCGGATGTACTTGCCATTAAGCACATGAAGGGTGAAGATGTGGACGCGTGGAACGCCGTTGCATTATCTTCTTCATCACTTGACGATGACTCATTTGACGACGAGGTGTCATCCCAAGTGACGGCTTGCATCGCTTTCTTCTTTGACGGATTCTTATTTGGACACTCCGTTGAAATATGGCCGTACCCTCGGCACTTGAAGCATTGGACTTGTCCTTCTGAGCTTTTCTTATCCTTAGAAAAAACCTCTTGCTTTCTTGGTTTGAAACTTGAAGAACCTTTGCCTTTCTTCGACTTTACGAAGGATGGAGTTTTGCTTGAGTTACCCCTTCGAAAGTTTCGGCGAAATCTTCTTGTCAAGAGAGCAAGCTGCTTCTCAAAGTCCTCCATAGATAGGTTCTCGTCATCGTCTGAGGAGGATGAATCCGCGTCTTCTTCTTTTGTTGTTTTCAAAGCATAACCTGAAGACTTAGAAGTAGATGCTTTTCCAGAAGAATAGTTAGTAGGAAATGTCATTTCATAATTTTGTAATGAACCAACTAATTCTTCTACACGGATTTCGTCCGGGTGTTTAATAGTTTCAATGGCCGTAACCTTGGAACGAAATCTTTCAGGAAGAGTTCTTAATATTTTTCTTACAACTTTAAATTCTGGAATCTTCTCTCCCAAGTTAGCACATGAGTTTACGATGTCTTGCAATCGTGTGTAATAGTCTCTGAAAGATTCATTTTCTGCCATGAAAATAGAGTCAAACTTGCTCGTAAGCATTTGCAGTTTCTGAATCTTCACTAGGTTAGTTCCCTCATGCGTAACTTGAAGAACATCCCAGATTTCTTTCGCAGTCTCACATGCCGAGACGCGAGAGAACTCAGTTTGCGACAAAGCATTAAATAGAGCATTAATCCCTTTGCCATTGTAAGAAGAAAAATCTATCTCTTCCTTGGTCCATTTCGACCTAGGTTTTATGGTGCGAACATCAGCAATAATTTCAGTTGGATTAGACCATCCTAATTCAATTGATTGCCACACCCGTTCGTCGATGGAAATTAGAAAGGCTTTCATCCGTACTTTCCAGTACGCATAATTTGTTCCATCGAAGAACGGAGGTCTGTTGATGTTTCCACCTTCAACCATTGTTTACAACCCTATTCCCGCTCTGATACCACTTGTTGGGTTATGTATAATTGGATCTAAATAGGGAAAAAAACACCTAGAGGGGGGTGAATAGGTGTAAACAATAAACACTCAAAAATCTTTGCGATATAAAACCCAATGCAGAAAAATAAATAACACGCAGAGATTTTTACGTGGAAAACTCCAAACCGGAGTAAAAAACCACGGGACCGATAACACGGTGAAATCCACTAGAATTATAACACGTACAAAGGTGATATACCGTACTCACAGACGACTCAACCTTTTTCCATACGCTCCTAGTTGATCTTCTCCGCTCGCTCCGCAACGCTTCTCGAATCCACGATCTGCGTCCAACGCCGAATCCACGACGTCCAACGTCGACTCCACGACGTCCGACCGAATCCACGGTCTTCACCCAGTAGCACGTCTCGAATCCACGAACGTACCTTGCTCCGAATCCACGAGAGCGATTGCACCTTGAATCCACAAGGCCACGCTAGTCCACGCGCCGATTTGGGATAAATCGTTGTTTTTGGGTGGTGATGATCCGCCGAATACTTAGATTAGAAATAGATCGGAAATACCATCTAAGTATTCATTAATTTGATTCTACTCAAAATCTGAGTTTGGAAAACCTAGAATCAAATTAATAATATAGATGAAGAAACATAGAATTAAATCAAGTATTTCCTTTCTTCTCTATATGTGGATTTTTCTATTTCGGTCGTATTTTACGCCTTTTGCGTCGTGCCCTAAAAGATGAATTAAAGGGTCTATTTATAGGTTAGAAACCATTGGAAGAGGATAAGAATAAAAAACTATCCTTTTCTGGAATTTTTCAGGACGGCGATCCGGATCGGATTTCGGCGATCCGGATTGCAGTAACGAGACAGACAGTTTCCAGGAAAAACAAAGGTTCGGGATCCGGATCGAAGTGCCTGATCCGGATTGTTCATACAATTCACCAAACACCAATGTTCGGGATCCGGATTGAAATGCCTGATCCGGATCGTTCATATATTACGGTAAAAACCAGTGTTCGGGATCCGGATCAAAAGAGGCTACGATCCGGATTGAATTTGCATATGAACTAACACCCTTCGGGATCCGGATTGGAATGTCTGATCCGGATCCTGAACATGTCCCATGTCCAGTTTTTGATTTTTATGCAATTAAAAATTCATCCAAGTGTTTCTACACTATAAGAAGTATTCGGATCACCAAAGATAATTAGTTAAACATACCTGATCCTTTTGAATTCTTCTTTCTTGAGATTGAGTTATATGATCCAACCTTCTTTATCTTCAATCTTCAAGACTTCACCGAATTCACGAAATACGCCAACTCAAATTCCGTAACAACTCGGCACTCAAGACTCAATTCCATGAGTTCTATCCTTGAGGACAAGGATGAATTTAAGGGAAGGGAATGTAACAACCTGAAGAATAAAAAGGACCAATAGTAAAAGGATTAGTAGATATAGCAGCAATTCTATATAATAGTAAGTATAGAGGGAGTAAAATAGCCCGCAACAGAGCGGTTTGAAGAAGTGGTTCAGTGAGGGAAGGCTTCGTAAAGATGGAGGTTGAGAAGAGCTCCAATAGGATCGGAGCAGATCTGGTGGTCGGAGGCAACGAAATCCGTCCCGCTAAGCAACAAGCAATCTGAGACATTTGCTAAGCCCTAGTGAAGCCAAACGCCCCTCTTATAAATTGGCCCAACAAGCCCATTTACTACGTGTTGAAACCAAAATTTTTGCCACTCGAGGATGTGGCACGTAGCGTATACCATCGACTAAAGACGTCAGTCGTTAAAAGAATGAGTCAACAAAGAGGGACCCGCGTTTTGGCTAAAATCGACCTCAGTCATGTCGGAAGGCGACACACGACATACGCTATCGGCTAAAGGCATCAGCCGATCGAAGAAGCGGCCAACAAAAAGATTATCACTTCATCAAGAACTAACCGCGGCTGAAGACAAACATCAGACCACCTCAGCCGAGCGACGAAAAAGGCGAAGTCAGGGTCAACTCTCGGCTGCTCGAAGCCGCAGAAGGAAAGACTCTTGAAAGAAAGAGTACGAGATTTGGGCACGAATCTTGTAACAGCTTCCGGAAAAGCAAGCGGCGCCCAGCATTAGAAAGCGCCGAAGATCACGCTTCGGTGCGTCGATAGGGGGATGAATTTGGACGGGAAAATGACCACTATCCCTTTTTTAGGAAGTTCGATCCAAAAGGAAATAGTTGAGGATTTTCTGATAACTCTTTCCAAATCACGACGATAATTCAAATCGGCGATCATACTCATGGTTCGGGAATTGTATAAATACCCGAACCATCGAAGAAGAAGAGGTCCTACAACCTCGTAAGCCAGGACCACCCCCTACTTTTCCATATCTTTACTGCTTTTCTAGATAGATTTACCGCATTTTCTATGAGTAGATTAATTGTAATTGGCTACTTGTTACTTTTGTAACCCCTTTTTCTACTCAGTACAATCCCCACAATCGGCTCCTTAGCCGTTTGTTTTTTTTGGCACATCTTTGCATCTTTCTTAATCTCCATATTCCGATTCGGCTAATTTAAGCCGGACGGTCGCAAGAGTGTAAGTGAGAAGAATCCGGCCGAGCGAATTTCTCCTCAGGTTGATCACTTGATCCATTGGCATGCAACGCATCACATTCCAGAGGGTCAACCGAAACACGGGGCCGGTCGACGACCGACAATTTCGGCCCCAACACTATGTTAATTTACTTTTGCAGTTTAGTCCAGCCACTTATGCATTTTACACAATAGTACAGTGTAATGGAAAGTATAAGAGGACGTTGTAAATATTTTAGCAGCACATCAATGAAGTAAATGAAATAACTCTTTCTTCTTCCCAATTATCTATCTTCTTCATCTTTAATCTTCTTCTATCTCCTTCTCTCATCTTGTCACGCCCCGGAGGTTCTAAAGGAGCGGAAAACGTACCCCTTTTTTTTTTTTCTTAAATAATTACATGAACCTTGCCTCCGGTGCGTATCAGACCGGCCGCATATACAAATTCACTCCCCAAACGGGCGGAGTCTCCTTTGTATATGCACGGCGTCACCAACAAGTCCAATACTTTAACGATTCCAATCATGACATGCAACGAGGAGAGGATATAGTACATCTAACCATCACCGCTATCTTATACAATCTATAGCATAAACCCGTGGGTTTTGAAAATCGGTGCCCACACGACACCCAGTTTTCCAAATCATTTTCGCAAACTCTTTGTGCGGCCATTAACTTGAAAGGATAAATCCACGGGTTTTAAAATCGGTGCCCACACGGCACTTGCTTTGAAAACATCTTTGAAACCGGTTTGTATTTGAAAACAAGCCACAATTACACATCCTATCATTCACCAGTTAATTATAGGAAAGTCCTCCTCCCAACATCCATCAGAAACCACAGTATATGAAACACAGTTGAACTAAACATAGTTATGCCATAACCAAAAATAACTAAAATAAAGTATCGTTTTACTAGCCCTCTTGGCTAGTGTCCTCTAACTGATGCCTCACCGTCGTCCCGAATTCCACCCCTACTCGAACCTGTCACAGTGTGGGTTGTCAGTGACTGATAAAGTAGAAAGCATGCAAGTAAACGCAATAATAGAATGAACACACCGAACCACCGGAGCATTTACTTTTCCCCTCCCCCTCATGTATCGCCAAATCCCTGTTGAAAGTCCCGCAGGGCACCTACCCCAGCTTTCAGAATATTTTGGGCACCAACCCCAAATACCGTACTCATCTTCTTGGTGCCTCCAACCCCTCGACTGCCCAAGTAGCAGCCGCCTCCCCTTGAGGGGTCCCCACTAACCTCCCCTTGTGGGGTACACGGGTAAATGAGTTACCATCTTTCCGGAAAAATACACCCTCTACAGTGGCCAAACTGCCGGTGTGCGTGTAAGCAATATGAGTGTTTTAATGCCTTGCGACCTCAGCCGCTATAACCAGAGTAGTGTAACGCACCTGCGACCGCAGCCGCTATAACCAGAAAAGTATAACGCACCTGCGACCGCAGCCGCTATAACCAGAAAAGTATACCGCACCTGCGACCCCAGCCGCTCGATTGAAATAGTAAAAGGGATTCACATGCTAGGGGGTTAGTCAAATTATAACCGTATCTACTTTATCAAAATGAGTATTCGGAAACGACACCTCACCGGTAATAACCAACACCTACTCACCTTGATTATGCGAAACGCGTATTCCGAAGACTGAACCTTGCTCTCTGTTGACGCCCGGACCGAGAAGTAGTCCCCAAAAGAGCCGTGGTCAGAACTTTAAGATAATAGAGAATAAACCGAGCCCAACAACTCAAAACACTAAGGACAACTTGACCCGGCGGTGGCGCCCGTGCGCGTCGAGCGCCGCGGCCGCCCCCGCGGTGTTGCGGGTCGTAGGGCCGCGCGGGCACCAGCCCCGCGCGGCGTTTGCCGTGACCGCGCGGGCCCTAGCTCCGCGCGGTGCAAGCCGCGGCCGCACGGGCACCAACCCAGCGCGGCACCTTCTGCAATCGTGCGGACCTCGGCCTAGCATGACGCAAACCGCGGCCGCGCGGCGCTTGCCGCGGCCGCGCGGGCTTGCGCCCCGCGCGGCACGCGCTGCCGCCGCCGCCACGCGGCACCTGCCCGCGCGGCATGCAGCCGCGGCTGCGCGGGCTTGCGCCCCGCGCGGCACGCGCTGCCGCCGCCGTCGCGCGGCACCTGCCCGCGCGGCATGCAGCCGCGGCCGCGCGGGCTTGCACCCCGCGCGGCACGTGCTGCCGCCGCCGCCGCGCGGCACCTGCCCGCGCGGCATGCAGCCGCGGCCGCGCGGGCATGAGCCCCGCGCGGCGCGTGCTGCTGCCGCCGCCGCGCGGCACCTGCCCGCGCGGCATGCAGCCGCGGCCGCGCGGGCATGAGCCCCGCGCGGCGCGTGCCGCGCGGGCAAGTGCCTCACGCGGCGCGTGCCGCGCGGGCAAGTGCCCCGCGCGGGCGCCCGCCCGCGCGGCACTTGTTGCGGCCGCGCGGGCACCGGCCCCGCGCGGCGCTTACCCTATCCTCGGCCTCGCTGGACCTTGGTCCCGCGCGGCACTTGTTGCGACCGTGCGGGCACCGTCCCCGTGCGGCTCGCATCCCGGTCGCGGCGATGATGCCCTAGGGCTCCGCGGCGACGACGCCTAGGGTAGCGACGACTCCTCCTAAGACTCCGTGAAAGAGAACGAAACCCCAAAAACCGAGCGAAATACATAATCGTAAATCTAGGTTACCTCTAATCGCCGGAGACGGTAATCCGATCACGCTCCCGGCTCCGTCACGCTCGTCGGGAGGATCTAGGTCCTTCCGTCTTCACCTTCTTTCCCACCGTTCCTTTCCGATTAGGGTTTCGCCTTCTCTTTTCTTTTCTTTCGCTCTTTCTTTTCTCTCCGGTTAGGGTTTCCTTTCTTTCTTTTCTTTTCTCTCTTTTCTCTTCGGTTAGGGTTGTTACGGCTTTTTGTGTTGGCATATTTCGTGAGTTGAGTCGGAGTCTTGAAGTGATCAAATTGTCAATCAGCAATCGAAGACTTAGAGAAGATTCAACAAGAGCTCAGGTTGACACTCAGTGTTTTGAGTCTTGAAGATTGATGTTGAAGAATTGTGGATCATATACATCAATCTTAAGGAAAATGGATTCGGATTGATCAGGTACGTTTAACTAAATAATTTTGGTGATCCGAATACATTTGAGTAGTTTAGAAACACTTGGATAAATTTTCGTTGCATAAAAATAAAAAACTGGACATTTTACATGTTCAGAGTCCGGACCGGGCATTACAGTCCGGACCCCGAACATAGGATGGTTCATGCACAATTCCAGTCCAGACCTTGGGATTTTCAGTCCGGACCCCGAACGTGGTATTTGAAGGAATTGCATGAACAGTCCGGACCGTGAAATCCAGTCCGGACCCCGAACCTTGTTTTTTCAGGAATTGCTGAAAAAAAGAGGACAGTCCGGATCAGCCAATCCAGTCCGGACCGTCGTGCGGGAAAAATTCTGTTATGTCAGTTTTTGATGCTTATCTCTTTCCAAAGGTTTCTAAACTATAAATAGACACTTAGGGTTTCTCAAGAACTACCGATTAATTAATAAAACACTTGAGAGCAACCCTAGAGGCTAGGTTTTTATCGTTCTTCTTTATAGCCTCTTTTAGGTCAATTCGACGGTTCTTCCAAGATCTATCTTTTGTCGAATTGATCTAGTCTTTGCTTAGAGATTTCTTCTACGGTTCCTCAATGATAATCTAAGCAAAGGATCACCATCGAAGCCAATATTTCTATCGGCTAAGTTTGCGTCGTGGATTCGACGTAGCACCGTGGATTCGGTGTGTTGAAGGCGTTTCGTGGATTCGAAACGTGTGCTCGTGGATTCGAGTGGCGTTCGTGGATTCGAACGTGTGCAGTGGACGTGCAATCGGTGAGCGCAAGATCCGAAGAAGTTGAAGGAGGGGTTGGAGTCCGTGGAGTCGGTAATCACCTTGTTATTCTTCTATTCTTAGTGGATTGTTATTGCGTGTTGGTCCCGTGGTTTTTCTCCTGGATTGGAGTTTCCACGTATATCTCGGTGTGCTATTTTTATTTTCCGCATTGGTTTTTATTTTGCACTGAGATTGGTTTTATAAGTATTACACCTATTCACCCCCCATCTAGTTGTTTGATAGTACCTATTTAGATCCATTTTATACATAACCCTACAAGGGTTTCCTCTTTTCTATCCAGAAAGAGATAATCTGTACGTACATTAAACCCACATCCGGATATTAATAATTAATTAATAATTATTAAGTCATAAGAGATAATTCCTTATCTCTTCGAAAAGCGTGCCCGATCTTTTGCACGGATTCCGATGCACACTACGGTTACCGCGATCCTCAAAACCCTATTCCGGAGAATCCATACATCGGATTTCAATCTCTAATTAATTAATTATTTAATTAATCCTTGGAGATAAATCCTTAGAGATAATTCCTTAATTAATTAATTCCTCAATTAATTAATTCCTCAATTAAGATCCTTCGGGATAATTCTTTAAAGATCATTCGTTTAAGATAATTCCTTAAAGATAATTCCTCAATTAATTAATTCCTCAATTAATTAATTCCTCCGATAAAATCCTTCGGGATAATTCTTTAAAGATAATTCTCTCTTTTTCCTCAGAAAGCGTGCCAAATCACTTACGCGGATTTCGATGCACCCCCTGGCCATTGCGATCACTTTCTATCCCTTTCCGGGAGTTTCGTAAGTCGGAATCCGGATCCGATCGCACTGCCGTTCTCCGTTTTTCGAGCTCTATCGCAGAAAAATATCCGCACCTCCGAATTATCGACTTAAGTAAACCCGTTACATTAGTTACATTAAACGAAAACTTTATTAGCAGGAGGTATTAAGTGTTACAAAATCTATGATATTACACCACTTACCTCTTAAAAGAAGTTTCGTCCTCGAAACTTAATCTCACTCCTCACTAAATAACTCGGGGTAACACTCTCTCATTTTTGTTTCAAGTTCCCACGTCGCCTCGCGCTCCTCGTGGTTACTCCATTGCACCTTTACGTAGGGGATCGTCCGGTTCCGAAGGTTCTTTTCTTCTCTTGCCAAGATCCGCATCGGCGTTTCTTCGAAGCTCAAGTCTTCCCGCAGTTCAACGGCCGAGGCGTCGAGGACGTGCGACGGATCAGATAAGTACTTCCGGGGCATCGAAACGTGGAAAACGTTATGCACATGTTCAAGATTTGGCGGTAAGGCCAACCGGTATGCCACCGGGCCCACGCGCTCCAAGATCTCGAACGATCCCACCTACCGTGGGCTCAACTTTCCTCGTATGCCGAACCGTCTTGTCCCCTTAGACGGTGACACGCGTAACAACACATGATTCCCCTACCGAAAATTCCAATTCCCGTCGCCTCTGGTCTGCGTAACCTTTCTGCCGGCTCTGGGCGGTCAACAACCGCTGTCTGATAAGGTGCACCTTTGCTTCTGTTTCCTCTACGAGGTCTGGCACCAAGAGCTTCCGCTCTCCTAAGTGGTCCCACCAAATGGGCGATCGACACCGGCGTCCGTACAAGGCTTCGTACGGGGCCATCTGAATACTAGCCTGATAACTATTATTGTAAGCAAATTCCATGAGGGGTAGGTAACGCGACCACCCCTCCCCCAGGCTTAGCACACAAGCTCGAAGCATATCTTCGAGAATCTGGATCACTCGTTCCGATTGCCCGCCCATCTGCGGGTGAAATGTCGTGCTAAACTGCAGCTTGGTCCCCAATGCCTACTGCAGACTCCGCCAAAAGTTTGACACGAAGCGTGTGTCCCTGTCCGAGGTTATGGATGATGATACTCCATGCAACCTCACCACCTCGTCGATATAGGTCTGCGCCAGCCGATCTCTACTCCACGTCGTGTGAATCGGTATAAAGTGGGCCGATTTCGTCAGACGGTCCACAATGACCCATATCGCGTCGTGTCCTTGTTGCGATCGCGAAAAACCGGTCACAAAATCCATGGTGATCCGTTCCCATTTCCACTCCGGTATGGGCAACGGTTGTAGTTTTCCTGCCGGTCGCTAGTGTTCCGCCTTCACCTGGTGGCACACCAAACATCGTGCCACGAACTGCGCCACACCGTTCTTTAATTTAGGCCACCAAAAGGTCTGTCTCAGGTCTCTGTACATTTTTGTACCTCCGGGATGCGCAGTGTAGGGGGCGTTATGCGCTTCTGCCAGAATTTCTTTCCTTAATTCCGGCACTTCAGGCACGCAGACTCGTCCCCGGAACCTCAACACGTCGTCAACGCCGATCACAAAATCCCCACCTGGTTCCGAGGATGACCTGTCCCGCACCTACTGTAGTTGTGGGTCCGTCGCTTGGCCTTCTGCGATCCTCTCTATCAGCGTAGGCTTTATTACCAAGGACAGAAATTTCGCAACTGCTCCTGCTGGCACTACCTCCAGTCTCAGTTGCGAGAATTGTGCAATTAGCCGATCCTGTTGGGTAAGGGCGCTCAGTGCCGTCTCCCCTGCTTGTCCCTTCCGGCTCAAGGCTTCGGCCACCACGTTTGCCTTTCCGGGGTAGTAATGGATGGACAAATCGTAGTCCTTCAGTAGTTCCAACCACCGCCGTTGCCGTAAGTTCAACTCCTTTTGCGTAAACAAGTATTTGAGGCTTTGGTGGTCGGAGTACACATTACAGTGCGCCCCGTAGAGGTAGTGCCTCCAGAGCTTTAACGCAAACACGACTGCCGCGAGCTCCAAGTCGTGTGTAGGATGGTTCCGCTCATAATCCTTGAGCTGACTTGATGCATATGCGATGACTTTCCCCTGTTGCATCAACACGCTTCCCAGTCCACTTCGAGATGCATTACAGTAGATCTCGTAATCCTCACCGGGCTGTGGCAACGTGAGTACCGGTGCCCGCGTGAGTCTGTCCTTAAGCTCCTCGAAGCTCTTCTGGCATTGAGCCGTCCAGACGAATTTCTCCCCTTTTCAGGTTAGTCGAGTAAGGGGAGTGGCTATCTTTGAAAAGCCTTCCAAGAAGCGTCGGTAGTATCCTGCTAGCCCGAGGAAACTTCGGATTTCTGTAATCTTTGAAGACGCCGTCGCTCCTGGTAGTTGGTTGGACAGGTCCTCCATCCGAGGTGTGGATATTGTCCTTCACTATGACCTTATCCATTCCCCGATTGTCGATGTACAACCGTAGTCTCCCATCCTTCTTCCGTACGAATAGAACGGGTGTGCCCCACGATGGCACGCTCGGTTTCTCTCAACCAACCAGCACCTGTTACTCGGCAAGCCCATCCCTTCCGAGTATCCCCTCGAATTCTTTTAGCAATGACGCCACTAAGTCACAAATGTTGGGTCGTGGGCGCTAACCATTAGCCCCAAAAGCCTAAGCTTTTAGAGGTGCGCAACCGATTCACTTAAAGCGGGCATACCCCGCGCCACAGATCTCGACCGGACTAAACCCACCTGTACGTTGGGTCTATTGTTGGGCTTCTTGCCGTTAGGTCTATTGTGGACCGCAGCCTGTTACGGAATTTGAGTTGGCGTAGTTTCGTGAAAGTCTCAAGTCTTGAAGATTGAAGGTGAAGAAAGTTGGATCGTTTAACTCAATCTCAAGAAAGAAGAATTCAAAAGGATCAGGTATGTTTTACTAAAGATTTTGTGTGATCCGAATACTTCTTGTAGTGTAGAAACACTTGGAAGAATCTTTCATTGCATAAAAATCAAAAACTGGACTTGGGACATGTTCAGGATCCGGATCAGGTTGTTCGATCCGGATCCCGAAGGTGGTTCGTTCATACACCAGTTCAATCCGGATCGTAGCCTCTCTTGATCCGGATCCCGAACACTGAGTTTACCATCTTCCTTGAACGATCCGGATCAGGCTTCGCAATCCGGATCCTGAACGTTGATGTTTGGTGAACTGTATGAACGATCCGGATTAAGCACTTCGATCCGGATCCCGAACCTTCGTTTTTCTGGAATTACCTGACTCGTTACGACGATCCGGATCACAGTTAATCCGATCCGGATCGCCGTCCGTAAAATCTCCAGAAATGTTAGGTTTTTGATTCTTATCTCCTTCTTAGGGTTTCTAACCTATAAATAGATCCTATGACTCTTCTTCTAGGGTCAATCCAAAAAGAGGCCGAAAATAACAATAGCCGTCATTTTCATTTTTACGCCTCGAGATCCACATATAGAGAAGAAAGGAAATCATTAGAGAATACTCTATGTTTCTTCATCTATATTGATTAGTTTGATTCTAGGTTTTCATACTCACATCTTGAGTTGAATCAAACTAATGAATACTTAGATGGTATTTCCGATCTATCTTTGATCTAAGTATTCGGCGGATCATCACCACCCAAAAACAACGATTTACCCCAAAAATCGGCGCGTGGATTCGCGTGTCCTTGTGGATTCAAGGTTCAACCGCTCTCGTGGATTCGGAGCGAGGCACGTTCGTGGATTCGAAGGGTGCTATTGGGTGAAGACCGTGGATTCGGTCGGACGTCGTGGATTCGACGTTGGACGCCGTGGATTCGGCGTTGGGCGCAGATCGTGGATTCGAGAAGCGTCGTGGAGCGAGCGGAGAAGATCCTCTAGGAGCGTATGGAAAAGGTTGAGTCGTAATTGTGTACGGTAAATCACCTTGTACGTGTTTTAATTCTAGTGGATTTCTGCCGTGTTATCGGTCCCGTGGTTTTTTACTCCGGTGATGGAGTTTTTCACGTAAAAATCTTGCGTATTATTTTTTATTTCCGCATTGGGTTTTTATCGCAACGATTTTTGAGTGTTTATACGTTTACACCTATTCACCCCCCTCTAGGTGTTTTTTCCCCTATTTAGATCCTTATTACATATAACCCAACAAGTGGTATCGGAGCGGGAATAGGGTTGTAAACAATGGTTGAAGGTGGAAACATCAACCGACCCCCGTTCTTCGATGGAACAAATTATGCGTACTGGAAAGTACGGATGAAAGCCTTTTTAATTTCCATCGACGAACGGGTGTGGCAATCAATTGAATTAGGATGGTCTAATCCAACTGAACTTATTGGTGATGTTCGCACCTTAAAACCTAGGTCGAAATGGACCAAGGAAGAGTTAGATTCATCTTCTTACAATGGCAAGGGAATTAATGCTATCTTTAATGCCTTATCTCAAACTGAATTCTCTCGCGTCTCGGCATGTGAGACTGCGAAAGAAATCTGGGATGTTCTTCAGGTTACACATGAGGGAACTAACCTCGTGAAGATTCAGAAACTGCAAATGCTTACGAGCAAGTTTGACTCTATCTTAATGGCAGAAAATGAATCTTTCACGGACTACTATACACGATTGCAAGACATCGTAAACTCATGTGCTAATCTGGGAGAGAAGATTCCAGAATTTAAGATTGTAAGAAAGATCTTAAGAACTCTTCCTGAACGATTTCGCCCAAAGGTTACTGCCATTGAAACTATTAAACACCCGGACGAAATACGTGTAGAAGAATTAGTTGGTTCATTACAAACTTATGAAATGACATTTACTACTAACAATTCTTCTGGAAAGGCATCCACTTCTAAGTCTTCAGGTTATGCGTTGAAAACAACTAAGGAAGAAGACGCGGATACATCCTCCTCAGACGATGACGAGAACCTTTCTATGGAGGAATTTGAGAAGCAGCTCGCTCTTTTGACAAGGAAGTTTCGCCGCAACTTTCGGAGGGGTAATTCAAGCAAATCTCCATCCTTCGGAAAGTCGAACAAAGGCAAGGGTACTTCAAGTTACAAGTCAAGAAAGCAAGAGAACTTCTCAAAGGATAAGAAAAGTTCAGAAGGACAACTTCAATGCTTCAAATGTCGAGGCTACGGCCACATTGCAACAGAGTGTCCTAACAAGTATCCGGCAAAGAAGAAGGCGATGCAGGTCGTCACTTGGGATGACAACTCAACGTCAAATGAGTCGTCTTCGAGTGATGAAGAAAAGAGCTCCACCGCATTCCACGCGTCTGTATCTTCACCCTTCATGTGCTTTATGGCAAGTACATCCGAGTCGATGTCCAACTCCACTGTTGAAAAGAATGCAACGGACAACGAATTGGATGATTCGGAAGGTGAAGAATTTGCTCTAGCCTATCACAGATCTTTACGGGATTTAAAGAAACCGGCTAAGCAAAACAAGGGGTTGAGAGGGAGATTGCAGGATCTCGAAGAAGAAGTAAAAAGGGTAACTTCTCTCTCGACCGATCTTGAAGTGGAAAGGGATAAACTGATAAAAGAAAATGTTTCCCTTCAAGAGTCCAATGAGCAACTCGAGAAGAACTATATAGATATGGTGAACAAAGCGAACTATTTCTTGAAGCTCTACGGCGAGGCCCGACGTGAAAAATTGGAAATGACAGAGACCATTTGCCAACTCAAGGATGACTTACAGCAATTTTCTTTAGGAAGGAGTAAGTTGGATAAACTTCTTGGTCTTGGTCAAACAAACAAGTTCGGCCTCGGATACAATCGAACTGAAGACAATTTTAGTTCGGTTGGGACAGTCTTTGTGCCTCAGTCGGTATCTCCTCCTCCGACACCGGAAATCATGACAACTAACGACAACAAACCTACTTCATCCTCTTCAGAATCGTCAAGCACAAAGGTATGTTTTCGTTGTAATTCTACAGGGCACATTGGAAGAAATTGCAAGATTGGAGCTCAAAGATCAAATCAACCACATCTTGCAACTGCTACCAATAAGTTCGCTCCATGGAATTCAAAGAAGGATTTTCCTAAAGAAAAGGACATTGGTAGTACTTCAAACAAGACGATGACAAAAGAAAAAGACCAATCTTGCAAGACGTCTTCATCAAGGAAAACTTCTCAACCATTGCCAACATACTCCAAAACTCAAAAGGTTTGGGTATGCAATGGTGAAACCCCTCCTTGTCTTTAATCGTTCTTCGATTAAATCTTGTGTAGTTTATGTGTACTACTTTCTTTTCTTCTTTTTCTTTTGGCCGACCCGTCAACCATCTTTGGGAGGTAAATGGTACATTTTTTTTATTGGTTGATGATTTCTCTCGGTTTTCTTGGGTAGCATTTTTAAAAGAGAAAGCTGATACGTTTGACTCTTTTCATGAGATTTGCCATCGTATTATGATTGAAAAGAATGAAAAGATCATTCGTGTTAGAAGTGATAGAGGTGGAGAATTCATAAATTCAAATTCATTGATTTTTGCACTTCAAATGGCATTAAACATGAATTCTCGGCACCCTATACACCTCAGCAGAATGGTGTTGTTGAGCGCAAGAACAGGGTTGTTCAAGAGATGGCGCGTGTGATGCTTCATAGCCGGAATTTACCCCTACATTTTTGGGCTGAAGCCGTGAACACCGCTGTCTATGTCATTAATAGAGTTTACTTGCGCCCAGGAACTTTAAATACACCATATGAGCTGTGGTTTAGTAGAAAACCCAACATCAAATATTTTCGTGTCTTCGGGAGTCGATGTTACATTTTACGTGACCGTGAAAAACTTGGAAAGTTCGACTCTCGAAGTGATGAAGGGATCTTTTTGGGTTATTCTACGAATAGCAGAGCATATCGAGTATTTAACATTGAATCTAAGACGATCGTAGAATCTATAAATGTTAAAGTAGATGAAGCTTTTCACTATGGATCTGGAAAATCTACCCTCGATATCTCTCTAGATGATGATTCTCCTGCTAATGCATCTTCTCATAATAATACTTCCAATATTAATGATGCATCTAATGGTTCTTCGAGTTTATCTGATGTGCAGGAATCATCTCATGTATCTCCGAGTACTCCGTTTCAACAAACGTTACGAATCTCCAAGGATCATCCGGAATCGAATATTATTGGAGATCCACAAGAAGGAGTTAGAACTCGGAGGCAGTTGGTTGTGGATTCGCTTGCTACGTATCTTTAATCGAACCAAAGAACATAGATGAAGCTCTTCAGGATGACTACTGGATTAAAGCAATGCAGGAAGAGCTCCCATTAATTTGAGCGAAACAAGTCTGGGAATTAACGAAGCCTCCAAAGCAACACAATGTGATAGGTACCAAATGGATCTTCAAGAAACAAGAAAAATGAGGATGGTACTATCATCAGGAACAAGGCACGATTAGTTGCTCAAGGCTACTCTCAAGTAGAAGGTATAGACTTTGATGAAACATTCGCCCCTGTAGCTAGACTCGAGTCATTCGTATACTATTTGCTATTGCTTGTCATTTTAAAATCAAATTATTTCAAATGGACGTTAAGAGCGCATTTCTAAATGGGTTTTTAAATGAGGAAGTTTATGTGGCTCAACCGAAAGGTTTTGTAGATCATAAACAACCTAACCATGTTTTTCGTTTGAAAAAGGCTCTTTACGGTCTGAAACAAGCACCGCGAGCATGGTACGAAAGGTTAACAAAGCACCTTTTGGAGAAGGGCTATACTCGAGGGGGAGCTGATAGGACTCTCTTTGTGAAGCATTATCAAAGCAATTTCATTGTAGCACAAATCTATGTCGATGACATTGTATTTGGCGCAACAAGAGATAATGATGCTTCTAAATTCGCGGAGACCATGGAAAGCGAATTTGAGATGTCCATGATGGGCGAATTGACTTATTTCCTTGGATTGCAAATTAAACAAAATGATGAAGGTATTCACTTGAGTCAATCCAAGTATGCAATGGAGTTGGTCAAAAAGTTTGATCTAGAAAATTGTAAAGATTTTCCGACTCCAATGGGAACTAGCCACAAGGGACTTGGAAGTGAATCACATAGTGAGAATGTAGACGAGAAACTGTATCGAAGTATGATTGGAAGTCTACTTTACCTCACGGCTAGTCGCCCGGATATATCTTTTAGTGTTGGGATTTGCGCGAGATATCAATCAGCACCAAAGGAGGTTCACCTGAAAGCGGTGAAAAGGATCATCCGGTACATCAAAGGATCAATTAATTTCGGAATTTGGTATCCTATGGGAACAAGTTGGATATTGTTGGATACTCAGATGCCGATTGGGCAGGATCAGTGGATGATCGGAAAAGCACGAGTGGTGCATGCTTCTATCTTGGCCATTGCCTTGTTGCATGGCACAGTAAAAAGCAGAATTGCATAGCACTCTCGACTGCCGAAGCGGAATACATTTCAGCTGGAAGTTGCTCAACTCAACTCATTTGGATGAAAAGCGTATTGAGCGACTTCCGCATTTCAGCATCTTCGGTAACAATTCTTTGTGACAACACAAGTGCAATTAACATTTCTAAAAACCCTGTGTTGCACTCTAGAACAAAACATATTGAACTTAGATATCATTTTCTTAGAGAGCTAGTTGAATCAAATACTCTTCAACTTTCATATATTTCAACTGAGGATCAATTAGCTGACATTCTAACAAAACCTTTGGATCAAAAACGTTTTATTCATTTACGAAAAGCAATTGGAATGCTTTCCTTGAAATAAACTTCTTTTTGAAACCTTTGCTTAGGATAGGTTTTGTATTTGTTTTTGTTTTGTTCATTATCTATGTTTGTACATAGGACATTAATTGAGCATAGATCATAATTGACTTTAATTGCATCTTTTCGCACATTTAGAAATTTATTATGCTTTTGCCATCATAATATTTCACTGTTGCAATGATCATTTATGTTAATTAAATCATCTTCTAAGTGATCAAAGTCAATTTCTCTCTCAATGATCTCTTGGTATAGTCATTATCTTATTTGACTGCTTAGTCGAGTATGAAATCGAGATCAATATTTGGTTGAATACTTTATATCTTAAATAATTGATAGCCAATTGAGGGGGAGTCAAAGAAAGTAAAATGCTCAAAAGATGTGGAAAGAGTTACATCCCAATGAGGAGTGTGAAAACTACCACCACATGGAGGAAAGAGCTACCACCTCGGTCGTCCGAGTATTGTGTGCAGCTACCACATGTATACCAAGCATGGTTGTTCAAATTTTGATTAAGTAAAATGCATGTTGAAATACTTGACTCTGTCAAATTTCAAGGTTGGTATAAGGTGGGTTTTAAAGAAAGATGCTCAAAGAGCCACTCTCTTCAACAGATTGTCTAGATACATTATCTACTATATTTGGGATTTCAAACATCTATTGATCTTTGTATTTCATTTTCTTTACTGAATTGATGATTTGATAAAGGCATTACTCATAAGATCAAGTTAGATGTAATTGAAGGTGTTCAACTTTAAGGGATTTAATTTTTGTAAATTTTCGTTTCATTTTTGGATATTATTGATAGATTTGGCATAATCTAATTCTTGTTGTATGAAACGATGATTTTTGTTTAAAGTTGATACACATTTGTGCTTACAATCTTTTTCTGGTTTTTCTTGAATTTCTCTGAAATTTTCTAAAGAAAAAGTTGGAGCCGATCCGGATCGGGCAAGATGATCCGGATCCCGAACGCAGGAATTCTTCTGCGGGCTGACGATCCGGATTGGATCTGCCGATCCGGATCCCGAACGCAGTTTCTCACTGCGGGTAGCCGATCCGGATCGCAGTTATGAACTGATCCGGATCGCGGCTAGGTTTTATAAAGAACAAAAGGGTTTTGATTTCTTTTACTCCAATCTTTTGTTCCAAAGTTTCCAGAGCCTCTCTCTCTAGATTTCATCCTTCCTGGAAGCTTTCAAACTCAAGTTCTTCAACTCCAAGTAAGTTTTATTGATCAAAATCTCGGTTTTTCACCGTTTTTCTCTTTTCCTCCTCAAACGTGATGAATTTCTTGGATCAACTTTGTTTGTGGATGGTTTTTGATCAAATTTCTTTTGAAATAAGAACTCTGGGTAGATTAGTTTTGATTATATGCTAGGTATTCTCCTGATTAACGGATTTTTAGGCTTCGATTTCTAAAATTTCGGTTTTAGGGCATATAATAAGGATTTTCGAAAATCATGCAATTGATCTATTTTTAAAAGTCCTTTTGCAAAACTAATTTGATTCTTAGTCTCTCTACATGATTATGATTGTTTGGGTACAATTTTTCAATTTTTGAAAATTAACAATTTTTCATGTGTTCTTGAGTTGGTCTCACAGGATACATCTTTCACTAGAAATCAAAATGGTGATCACTTGGATATTTTCCTACTTGCGGCTATGGTTCATACGAGAGACACTGTCAAGCCAAGAGGGCTAAGAAGGCTAAGAAAGCGAAAAGAAAGCTAAAGATGATTCCGATACAGAATCTGAAACGAATCAATACTTGGGATGAACTGCAAGTTGAAGCAACGACTGTTCCGACTGCTTCAAAGGGAAAAAGCACCTGCGAAACACAGAAGGCTCCGCCACTGCTGCTGAGAAAGGAAAGCTCCAATGGAAGAAACTTCTGGGAAGACAAGAAGAAAAAAGTATTGCTCGCAAAAGAGGGAGTGCACAGGAATCTCCATTGAGCAACCAGCTGATAGGCAAGCACCTCCACAAGACTTGTCAGCTCGGCTAGAATAAAGGATTTTGAAAACAGAGAATGCATTGGAGAAGGCATGTTGATGTAAAAGCCTTAAAGCAGCGTTCTCAGACGTTTGGGACTTTGTTGACCAGAGAGGTCTTGCTTCATTTGCGATTTCCGGAGACCACTGGGTATTGTCTTCACTCAGTGAGGATGTTTATCAGAATGCCTTG
>JAQNDB010003544.1:0-28757 GCA_029204045.2 Tillandsia leiboldiana | reverse complement strand
AAAAAAAAAAACCGAGCACGGAAAGCACCGGATCCCATCAGAACTGGGCGCGGTGAGCGCGCAATGTCTTGCGAACCGGGCGCAGAGCGGCGCCATAGAGGGCTGTCCGGCACAAGTTGTCGGATGGATATCCCCGCACTAAAGACCGGATCTCACCGAACTCCGCAGTTAAGTGTGCTTGGGGTAGTACTCAAGAAATTTAAATTTGAATTTGAAGAATGCAAATGGGTATGTGAATGAGAAAATGCAAAGTTAAACCTAAATGGTTGTATACCGGGGTGCAAATTGCACAGGTTTTCAATAGCACTATTTCTGCCTTTCCATAGTCCGAGTATAATCTCGAAAATTTGAAATCGCCAGTGCGACCGTTCGTCGAATCGATCGAAAATGGTATAGAAAATTTTTGATCCGACGGTCCGATCGTTAGAAATCAGTGAAGAAGCTTGTGGTGCCCACGACTAAGTCGTGCAAGTAACCCTCCGATTAATTCCCCGCCGAAGCGAACGTGGCCAATTCACTTGTCTGGAGTCCCAATCTAGCGATCCAGGTAGTCATTTGAATGGCATCGATGTTCTTGAGCGCAGTGGGCTGACGGAATTTCCTGTTTAATGACTCTAAACTGTCGTAAAGCGTGAAATACGTAAAATATTGTAGTATTTTGCAAGAAGTCCTTTTTTTTATGTGGTCAAATGCAATGAGTTATTGGAGAAGAACTTCTTGCATAAATGACCTACAGCTATGGACTGAATTGTAATGAACAAGGTTTAGAGGGACTAAGTTGCAAAGAAAGTGGAAAAAAACACTAAATGATATTATGCTTAGTATTGTGTGTTGGGGGCAGTTACAACTGCTTGACCACGACCCCATCCCCTCTGCCACGAACTCCCTTGCCCAGAATAAGTTCTCATGGGATATAGCAGGGGGATGAGGATGAGTTGCAAGGTCTTGGCAACTGAGTTGAAGTGGAAAAGAACAAGCAAACAGAGGAGTTCTTGCACCTAACCTCCATCAAAGGTTTCTCCTCTGCTCTACATCTTCCGTGAGCCGCACCATCAGCCGCCGCCGAGGATCGCCGAAAAAGCAAGCTCCTTGCCGGATTTCGGTTGTGGAGGAGAGTGATACCAGGTTGGTTGGGTTCTCTTCCAAGCATCCAGAGGACCTCTCCACCTGCAGAAGACTGCCAAGGTGATCTGGAATCCTGCCGTGGCCGCGCCGACGATGGGAGGAGCAAAACCGGCGTCATCCCATGTTCTCCAACTCCGGCGACGGTGATGTCTCTTTTCCCTTGGTTTATTGGCCCAAGACCATGGAAGAGTCTTAATGAGGTCTTGTAGACTTCTCCTCCAAGATCCCGAACCTCCATGCATGCGTTTGGGCGGCAAAGTTGCACGCCGGAAAACCGTTTTGCTCCGCCCTTGCCCGTAGTGCATCCGACGGTTTTTGTCGGAAAAGAAAATGCTCAAAGGCTTCTTCTAGTTCTGACAGCTTTCCCATAAGTTTGGGAGATTTGGTGTAGGGGAGACGGTGTGCCGGCCTAGTTTGGTTTGTGAGGGCCCGGCCGAGCTTGTTGCTCCTGTTACGGAATTTGAGTTGGCGTAGTTTCGTGAAAGTTCAAGTCCTGAAGATTGAAGGTGAAGAAAGTTGGATCATTTAACTCAATCTCAAGAAAGAAGAATTCAAAAGGATCAGGTATGTTTAACTAAAGAATTTGTGTGATCCGAATACTTCTTGTAGTGTAGAAACACTTGGAAGAATCTTTCATTGCATAAAAATCAAAAACTGGACTTGGGACATGTTCAGGATCCGGATCAGGTTGTTCGATCCGGATCCCGAAGGTGGTTCGTTCATACATCGTCGCAATCCGGATCGTAGTCTCTTGATCCGGATCCCGAACGTTGAGTTTACCATCTACCTTGAACGATCCGGATCTTGCTTCGCAATCCGGATCCCGAACGTTGATGTTTGGTGAACTGTATGAACGATCCGGATCGTAGTCACATGATCCGGATCCCGAACCTTCGTTTTTCTGGAATTGGCTGTTTCGTTATGACGATCCGGATCTCAGTTATCACGATCCGGATCGCCGTCCGTAAAATTCCAGAAATGGCAGGTTTTTGATTCTTATCTCCTTCCTAGGGTTTCTAACCTATAAAGACCCTATGTCTTTCTTTCTAGGGTCAATCCACATAGCCGTCATTTTCTATATCATCTTATAGGCTATAGATCCACATATAGAGAAGAAAGGAAATCATTAGAGTAATACTCTATGTTCTTCATCTATATTGATTAGTTTGATTCTAGGTTTTCATACTCACATCTTGAGTTGAATCAAACTAATGAATACTTCAGATGGTATTTCCGATCTATCTTTTATCTAAGTATTCGGCGGATCATCACCACCCAAAAACAACGATTTACCCCAAAATCGTCGCGTGGATTCGCGTGTCCTTGTGGATTCAAGGTTCAATCGCTCTCGTGGATTCGGAGCGAGGCACGTTCGTGGATTCGAAGGGTGCTATTGGGTGAAGACCGTGGGATTCGGTCGGACGTCGTGGATTCGACGTTGGACGCCGTGGATTCGGCGTTGGGCGCAGATCGTGGATTCGAGAAGCGTCTGGAGCGAGCGGAGGAGATCCTCTAGGAGCGTATGGAAAAGGTTGAGTCGTAAGTGTGTACGGTTAAATCACCTTGTACTGTTTTAATTCTAGTGGATTTCTGCCGTGTTATCGGTCCCGTGGTTTTTTACTCCGGTGATGGAGTTTTCCACGTAAAAATCTTGCGAGTTATTTTCATTTCCGCATTGGGTTTTTTATCGCAACGATTTTTGAGTGTTTATACGTTTACACCTATTCACCCCCCTCTAGGTGTTTCTTCCCCTATTTAGATCCGTATTATATACGACCCAACAAGTGGTATCAGAGAGGGAATAGGGTTGTGAACAATGGTTGAAGGTGGAAACATCAATCGACCCCCTTTCTTTGATGGAACAAATTATGCGTACTGGAAAGTACGGATGAAAGCCTTTTTATCTTCCATCGACGAAAGGGTGTGGCATTCAATTGAATCATGATGCACTAATCCAACTGAACTTATCTCTGTTGTTCACACCTCAAAACCTAGGTCGAAATGGACCAAGGAAGAGTTTGAGTTATCTTCTTACAATGGCAAGGGAATTAATGCTATTTTTAATGCCTTATCTCAAACTGAATTCTCTCGCGTCTCGGCATGTGAGACTGCGAAAGAAATCTGGGATGTTCTCCAGGTTACACATGAGGGAACTAACCTCGTGAAGATTCAGAAACTGCAGATGCTTACGAGCAAGTTTGACTCTATCTGATGGCAGAAAATGAATCTTTCACGGACTACTATACACGATTGCAAGACATCGTAAACTCATGTGCTAATCTGGGAGAGAAGATTCCAGAATTTAAGATTGTAAGAAAAATCTTAAGAACTCTTCCTGAACGATTTCGCCCAAAGGTTACTGCCATTGAAACTATTAACACCCGGACGAAATACGTGTAGAAGAATTAGTTGGTTCATTACAAACTTATGAAATGACTTTTAATACTAACAATTCTTCTGGAAAAGCATCCACTTCTAAGTCTTCAGGTTATGCGTTGAAAACAACTAAGGAAGAAGACGCGGATACATCCTCCTCGGACGATGACGAGAACCTTTCTATGGAGGAATTTGAGAAGCAGCTCGCTCTCTTGACAAGGAATTTTCGCCGCAACTTTCGAAGGGGTAATTCAAGCAAATCTCCATCCTTCGGAAAGTGGAACAAAGGCAAGGGTACTCCAAGTCACAAGTCAAGAAAGCAGGAGAACTTCTCAAAGGATAAGAAAAGTTCAGAAGGACAACTGCAATGCTTCAAATGTCGAGGCTACGGCCACATTGCAACGGAGTGTCCTAACAAGTATCCGGCAAAGAAGAAGGCGATGCAAGTCGTCACTTGGGATGACACACTCAACGTCAAATGAGTCGTCTTCGAGTGATGAAGAAAAGAGCTCCACGGCATTCCATGCGTCCGTATCTTCACCCTTCATGTGCTTTATGGCAAGTACGTCTGAATCATTGTCCAACTCCACTGTTGAAAAGAATGCAATGGACAATGAATCGGATGATTCGGAAGGTGAAGAGTTTGCTCTAGCCTACCACAGATCTTTACAGGATTTAAAGAAACCGGCTAAGCAAAACAAGGGGTTGAGAGGGAGATTGCAGGATCTCGAAGAAGAAGGTAAAAAGGGTAACTTCTCTCTCGACCGATCTTGAAGTGGAAAGGGATAGTTTGATAAAAGCAAATGTTTCCCTTCAAGAGTCCAATGAGCAGCTCGAGAAGAACTATATAGATATGGTGAACAAAGCAAACTACTTCTTGAAGCTCTATGGCGAGGGCCGACAGGAAAGACGGGAAATGACAGAGACCATTCTCCAACTCAAGGATGACTTACAGCAATTCTCTTTAGGAAGGAGTAAGTTGGATAAACTCCTTGGTCTTGGTCAAACAAATCGGTTCGGCCTCGGGTACACTCAAACTGGAAACAGTCCAAGTTCGAGTGGGACAGTCTTTGTGCCTCAGTCGGTATCTCCTCCTCCGACACCGGAATTCAAGACAAACAACGACAACAAACCTACCTCATCCTCTTCGGAATCGTCAAGCTCAAAGGTATGTTTTCGTTGTAATTTTGCAGGGCACATCGAAAGAAATTGCGAGATTGGAGCTCAAAGAACAAATCAACCACATCTTGCAATTGCTACCAATAAGCTCACTTCCCGGAATTCAAGGAAGGATTTTTCAAAAGGAAAGAACATTGGTAGCACCTCAAACAAGACGATGACAAAAGGAAAAGATCAATCATACAAGACGTCGTCTTCAAGGAGAATCTCTCAACCTTTACCAACATACTCCAAAACTCAAAAGGTTTGGGTATGCAAAGGTGAAAACCCCTCCTTGTCCTTAATCGTTCTACGATTAAATCTTGTATAGTTTGTGTAGACTATTTTCTTTTCTTCTTTTTCTTTTGGCCAACTCGTCAACCATCCTTGCAAGGTAAATTGTATATTTTTTTTTTTCCCTTATTGGTTGATGTTTTCTCTCGGTTTTCTTGGGTAGCATTTCTGAGAGAGAAAGCTGATACGTTTGACTCTTTTCATGAGATTTGCCATCGTATTATGATTGAAAAGAATGAAAAGATCATTCGTGTTAGAAGTGATAGGGGTGGAGAATTCATAAATTCAAAATTCATTGACTTTTGTACTTCAAATGGCATTAAACATGAATTTTCGGCACCCTATACACCTCAGCAGAATGGTGTTGTTGAGCGCAAAAACAGGGTTGTTCAAGAGATGGCGCGTGTGATGCTTCATAGCCGGAAATTACCGCTACATTTTTGGGCTGAAGCTGTGAACACCGCTGTCTATGTCATTAACAGAGTGTATTTGCGCCCAGGAACCTTGAATACACCATATGAGCTGTGGTTTAGTAGAAAACCGGATATCAAGTACTTTCGTATCTTCGGGAGTCGATGTTACATCTTACGTGACCGTGAAAATCTTGGAAAGTTCGACTCTCGAAGTGATGAAGGGATCTTTTTGGGTTATTCTACGAATAGCAGAGCATATCGAGTATTAACATTGAATCTAAGACGATCGTAGAATCTATAAATGTTAAAGTAGATGAAGCTTCTCATTTTGAATCAGAAAAATCTACCCTCGATATCTCTCTAGATGATGATTCTCCTGCTAGTGCATCTTCTCATAATAATACTTCCAATATTAATGATGCATCTAATGGTTCTTCTAGTTTATCTGATGTGCAGGAATCATCTCGTGTACCTCCGAGTACTCCGTTTCAACAAACGCTACGAATCTCCAAGGATCATCCGGAATCGAACATCATTGGAGATCCACAAGAAGGAGTTAGAACTCGAAGGCAGTTGGTTTGCGGATTTGCTTGCTACGTATCTTTAATCGAACCAAAGACAATAGATGAAGCTCTTCAGGATGACTACTGGATTAAAGCAATGCAGGAAGAGCTTCATCAATTTGAGCGAAACAAAGTCTGGGAATTAACGAAGCCTCCAAAGCAACATAATGTGATAGGTACCAAATGGATCTTCAAGAACAAGAAAGATGAAGATGGTACTATCATCAGGAACAAGGCACGACTAGTTGCTCAAGGCTACTCTCAAGTAGAAGGTATAGACTTTGACGAAACTTTCGCCCCTGTAGCTAGACTCGAGTCCATTCGTATATTGTTTGCTATTGCTTGTCACTTTAAAATCAAATTATTTCAAATGGACGTCAAGAGCGCATTTCTAAATGGGTTTTTAAATGAGGAAGTTTATGTAGCTCAACCGAAAGGTTTTGTAGATCATAAACAACCTAACCATGTTTTTCGTTTGAAAAAGGCTCTTTACGGTCTGAAACAAGCACCGCGAGCATGGTACGAAAGGTTAACAAAGCACCTTTTGGAGAAGGGCTATACTCGAGGGGGAGCTGACAGGACTCTCTTTGTGAAGCATTATCAAAATAATTTCATTGTAGCACAAATCTATGTCGATGACATTGTATTTGGTGCAACAAAAGATAATGATGCTTCTAAATTCGCGGAGACCATGGAAAGCGAATTTGAGATGTCCATGATGGGCGAACTGTCTTATTTTCTTGGATTGCAAATTAAACAAAATGATGAAGGTATTCACTTGAGTCAATCCAAGTATGCACTGGAGTTGGTCAAAAAGTTTGATCTAGAAAATTGTAAAGATTTTCCAACTCTAATGGGAACTAGCCACAAGGGACTTGGAAGTGAATCACATAGTGAGAATGTAGACGAGAAACTGTATAGAAGTATGATTGGAAGTCTACTTTACCTCACGGCTAGTCGCCCGGATATATCCTTTAGTGTTGGGATTTGCGCGAGATATCAATCAGCACCAAAGGAAGTTCACCTGAAAGCGGTGAAACGGATCATCCGGTACATCAAAGGATCAATTAATTTCGGAATTTGGTATCCTATGGGAACAAGTCTGGACATTGTTGGATACTCAGATGCCGATTGGGCAGGATCAGTGGATGATCGGAAAAGCACGAGTGGTGCATGCTTCTATCTTGGCCATTGCCTTGTTGCATGGCACAGTAAAAAGCAGAATTGCATAGCACTCTCGACTGCCGAAGCGGAATACATTTCAGCTGGAAGTTGCTCAACTCAACTCATTTGGATGAAAAGCGTATTGAGTGACTTCCGCATTTCAGCATCTTCGGTAACAATTCTTTGTGACAACACAAGTGCAATTAACATTTCTAAAAACCCTGTGTTGCACTCTAGAACAAAACATATTGAACTTAGATATCATTTTCTTAGAGAGCTAGTTGAATCAAATACTCTTCAACTTTCATATATTTCAACTGAAGATCAATTAGCTGACTTTTTAACAAAACCTTTGGATCAAAAACGTTTTATTCATTTGCGAAAAGCAATTGGTATGCTTTCTTTGAAATAAACTTCTTTTTGAAACCTTTGCTTAAAATAGGTTTTGTATTTGTTTTGTTCTATTCAATATCTAAGTTTATACATAGGATAGTAATTGAGCATAGATCTTAATTGACTTTAATTGCATCTGTTCACACATTTAGAAATTTATTATGCTTTTGCCATCATAATATTTCTTTGTTGCAATGATCGTTTATGTTAATTAAATCATCTTCTAAAGTGATCAAAGTCAATTTCTCTCTCAATGATCTCTTGGTATAGTCATTATCTTATTTGACTGTTTAGTCGAGTATGAAATCGAGATCAATTTTTGGTTGAATACTTTATATCTTAAATAGTTGATAGCCAATTGAGGGGGAGTCAAAGATAATGTAAAATGCTCAAAAGATGTGGAAAGAGTTACATCCCAATGAGGAGTGTGAAAACTACCACCACATGGAGGAAAGAGCTACCACCTCGGTCGTCCGAGTATTGTGTGCAGCTAACACATGTATACCAAGCATGGTTGTTCAAATTTTTGTTTAAGTAAAATGCATGTTGAAATACTTGACTCTGTCAAATTTCAAGGTTGGTATAAGGTGGGATTTTAAAGAAAGATGCTCAAAGAACCACTCTCTTCAACAGATTGTCTAGAAATATTATCTACCATATTTGGGATTTCAAACATCTATTGATCTTTGTATTTCATTTTCTTTACCGAATTGATTATTTGATAAAGGCATTACTCATAAGATCAAGTTAGATGTAATTGAAGGTGTTCAACTTTAAGGGATTTAATTCTTGTAAATTTTCGTTTCATTTTTGGATATTACTGATAGATTTGGCATAATCTAATTCTTGTTGTGTGAAACGATGCTTTTTGTTTAAAGTTGATACACCTTTGTGCTTACAATCTTTTTCTGGTTTTTCTTGAATTTCTCTGAAATTTTTCTAAAGAAAAAGTTGGGGCCGATCCGGATCGGGCAAGGTGATCCGGATCCCGAACGCAGGTTTTCTCCTGCGGGCTGACGATCCGGATTGGACCTGCCGATCCGGATCCCGAACGCAGTTTTTTCACTGCGGGTAGCCGATCCGGATCGCAAGCTCGGGAGGATCCGGATCGCGGCTAGGTTTTTATAAAGAACAAAAGGGTTTTGATTTCTTTTACTCCAATCTTTTGTTCAAAAGTTTCCAGAGCGCTTCTCTCTAGATTTCATCCTCCTTGGAAGCTTTCTAACTCAAGTTCTTCAGTTCCAAGTAAGTTTTATTGATCAAAATCTCGGTTTTTCACCGTTTTTCTCTTTTCCTCCTCAAACGTACGAAATTCTTGGATCGATTTTGTTTGTGGATGGTTTTTGATCAAATTTCTTTTGAAATAAGAACTTTGGGTTGTTTAGTTTTGATTATATGCTAGGTTTTCTCCTGATTAACGGATTTTTAGACTTCGATTTCTAAAATTTCGGTTTTAGGGCATATAATAAGGATTTTCGAAAATCATGCAATTGATCTATCTTTAAAAGTCCTTTTGCAAAACTAACTTGATTTTTAGTCTCTCTACATGATTATGATTGTTTGGGTACAATTTTTCCAATTTTTGAAAACTAAGAATTTTTGTGTTCTTGAGTTGGTTTTCACAGGACACCTTCTTTACTCAAGCATTTTGTTCAATGGCACTTAATTCAATGTGTTTCTCTTGGTTAATCCTTCTCCTGGTCTCAATGGTACACACTCGCCCTACAAATAAACTAAAGAGAGCCAAGAACCTCCAACAAAAAGGTGATTTTGTCGAGGTCAGTGACACAGAGGTAGATTGTCATGAGGTTGACTGGGCAGCATTGACGGATGATGATGACTCAATGTATGAACAAGAACCGTCTGATGATTCAAGGAGAAAGGCGTCTGTTAAATCAAAAGAAAAGGCAAATAAAGGACCAGGAAAAGCATCAAAGGCAGCACCAATCATCTCCATGAAAAGAAAGAGAATAACTAGACGCTGTGGGCTACGACAGGACATTAATGTTGACACGCCGATAGCTCCTGACTCCCCACATCGCTTGGAAGAAGTATTCGTTAACACTGATCGTCTTCGAGCCTTTGCACATCGCGAATGCATTGGTGAAAGGCATGTTAACATTGAGGCTCTGCAAGGTCACTCCCCTGGTTTTGGTCTTTTGATTGAACAAGCCAACCTTATTCAAGTATGTCGTTTCCCAGAAACTCTTGGCTACTGTTTGCATCATGTGAGGACCTTCTATACTAATGCACGGCATCTTCGGGAGTCTGAGAACGGTCCTATGGAGTTTTACACGAATATCCAAGGCACAAGGTTTAAGATTACTCCAGAATTGATTGGCGAGGTTTTGGGAATGGAAGCCAGCAAGAAAGGAGTTCACTACTTGAAGGGGGTAAATTTGACAAACACATTATGGCGAAAAGTTATAGAGGGAATTTGTCTCGAGGGAACACAATCAACCGAAAAATCTGTTCGGTCTAAAGAACTTCGTCTTGAATATCGCTTCTTAAACTTCATCACATGCTACAATATACTTCCAAATATGCAGACAAAGGTTGTGAGATGGGACCGGTTGTTGTTTTTGTATCTTATAGGACATCCATCAGAGGCAACGGCATTGAATATCAACATTCCGTACATTATCTGGAATAGAATGGCGCGATATGTTGAGCATCCTCATCCCACTGAGAGAATTCCATTTCCCTTGATTATAATGAGGATTTTAAAGAAATTTCAGGTTGACATTACTTCAACAACTTATCATCAATGTCTGAGCATGATAGATGAGTCTACCATTGTCAAATCCCTCCATAAGTTGCCGCATGTCACTCCAGTTCCTGCATCTGGAACGAAGCACAGTACAAGCACTAACGCATCACCATCTCGACAAGCACCCAGCACAGATGATGAAGCATCAATGACATCGATTATCAAGGAACAACAGCGACTATCTGTTAAGCAAGAACAAATTTTGAAGGAACAACAAAGAATTACCAATGAGCTTGAGATTACAACGGCAGCTCACATTACCATAACGAAGAAGATCAATTCAATGGACAAGCGGATGCGAAAGATACTCTCTAAGATGGGTTGCACAAGCTCTGAAGACTCAGATTCTGACAACTGATTACTTTTGACTCATTTTCTTTTCCTTTCCTTTTGTGCAGGATTACGATTTTAGGATTTAGTTTTATACTTACGTTAGCTTAGTTCTCAGGTTTTACATTTTATTGGAACTTTTTACTCTCCTCACATTTCATAGTCTTAACTACATTTTGGCTTTGTTTTGTGACAAAAAGGGGGAGAGAGTTAGAGAGAACTTTGAACAATGTTGACTGCATGAAACATCAAGGTAAGTGAACAATGTTTGATATGAAAACTGGATGAACATCAAGGTAAGTATTACTCCAACTTCCATTCTCAACTTGAGGTTTTTCAGCTGTATGAATGCATGCCTCAACTAACTATTTGCTAACTATTTGGGCATGTAATATAACTAACAAGTTGATGTTCACTAACAAGTTTGTGACACTTGGTTTTTGATTGCATAGAAGATATGTTGGTTCTTAACTCTGATCAATTACATATCTATATATATTTAAGTTTGTCACAAACATGTTCATGACATTTGGTTTTACGTGCAAAGAAGATATGTTGGTGTTTTTTTAACTATGATCAGTTTACATATCTGAATATAAATGTCATGATAAGTATAAATGAGTTTAAACTTCATCTCTGTTTGTGGTTTTTGAATGATACAAAATTCTTGAGGTATCTAACGATTTCTTTTGTCAAGAATGATTTCTTTTTGCAGAGAGTACAGATGTCTAAGTCTAGAGTCTGTTTTAGGAGTTTAACTCATGTATTGTATTTTGGATCTCCATTGTAAATTTTTGTTGTATGGTGATAGCAACAAAAATATCTTTTTGAATTTTCTTTAGTGGATCTGTGTTTTGTCACGAAACCGCCAAAGGGGGAGATTGTTACGGAATTTGAGTTGGCGTAGTTTCGTGAAAGTTTCAAGTCCTGAAGATTGAAGGTGAAGAAAGTTGGATCATTTAACTCAATCTCAAGAAAGAAGAATTCAAAAGGATCAGGTATGTTTAACTAAAGAATTTGTGTGATCCGAATACTTCTTGTAGTGTAGAAACACTTGGAAGAATCTTTCATTGCATAAAAATCAAAAACGGGACTTGGGACATGTTCAGGATCCGGATCAGGCTGTTCGATCCGGATCCCGAAGGTGGTTCGTTCATACATCGTCGCAATCCGGATCGTAGTCTCTTGATCCGGATCCCGAACGTTGAGTTTACCATCTACCTTGAACGATCCGGATCTTGCTTCGCAATCTGGATCCCGAACGTTGATGTTTGGTGAACTGTATGAACGATCCGGATCGTAGTCACATGATCCGGATCCCGAACCTTCGTTTTTCTGGAATTGGCTGTTTCGTTATGACGATCCGGATCTCAGTTATCACGATCCGGATCGCCGTCCGTAAAATTCCAGAAATGGCAGGTTTTTGATTCTTATCTCCTTCCTAGGGTTTCTAACCTATAAATAGACCCTATGTCTTTCTTTCTAGGGTCAATCCACATAGCCGTCATTTTCATATATCATCTTATACGGCTATAGATCCACATATAGAGAAGAAAGGAAATCATTAGAGAATACTCTATGTTTCTTCATCTATATTGATTAGTTTGATTCTAGGTTTTCATACTCACATCTTGAGTTGAATCAAACTAATGAATACTTAGATGGTATTTCCGATCTATCTTTGATCTAAGTATTCGGCGGATCATCACCACCCAAAAACAACGATTACCCCAAAATCGGCGCGTGGATTCGCGTGTCCTTGTGGATTCAAGGTTCAATCGCTCTCGTGGATTCGGAGCGAGGCACGTTCGTGGATTCGAAGGGTGCTATTGGGTGAAGACCGTGGATTCGGTCGGACGTCGTGGATTCGACGTTGGACGCCGTGGATTCGGCGTTGGGCGCAGATCGTGGATTCGAGAAGCGTCTGGAGCGAGCGGAGAAGATCCTCTAGGAGCGTATGGAAAAGGTTGAGTCGTAAGTGTGTACGGTAAATCACCTTGTACATGTTTTAATTCTAGTGGATTTCTGCCGTGTTATCGGTCCCGTGGTTTTTTACTCCGGTGATGGAGTTTTCCACGTAAAAATCTTGCGAGTTATTTTCATTTCCGCATTGGGTTTTTTATCGCAACGATTTTTGAGTGTTTATACGTTTACACCTATTCACCCCCCTCTAGGTGTTTCTTCCCCTATTTAGATCCGTATTATATACGACCCAACAGAGTCAAATTGACTTGTAAGCATCTGGAGCTTTTGAATTTTTACTAGATTAGTACCCTCATGTGTAATTTTGAGAATATCCCAAATCTCCTTTGCAGTCTCTGTAGTGTTCTGGTTTTTCCCATGCAACTTTTCGATGAATCCATTGTGTAGAACACCTAGTGTTGGTGTGTCTGGCCCATGGTGCATCAAAGGGGTGCCACAGATGGACTTTGTGAGACTTGGATAGCTGGTTTGGCCTTCGGCTGCATTTGCCGAATTTTAGAAAAGGTTTTGGGCCAATCTGAGGTTGGACTTGGATTCAGCGCGGAAAAACGCTTGAAAACGGCTATTTGCTTGTTAAATTTGGAGTCCTGATGACCAAATGCGGGCTTCCGGAAGTTTTAGGGGTTATTCGGTGCATGGGGGAGCCTCGTGGACCGGCCTGAGCCACGTGGCGGCCTGTTATTGGCCGGCTCACGCAGCTCGGTCCACGGGGTGTCGCGGCGGTGCATGGACCGCGGGCGGGGGACGCGTGGCGTGCCTGGATAGGCCGGCGCACGCGGCATGGCTCACCGATTTTGCGGGGTAGCGGTGGACCGGGCGCATGACACGTGGCGGCTTCGGATTCGTCGGCTCACGGGGGCGCGGTCCACGGTGCGCGGGGGGGGGCGCCTCGGGACTGCGCGCGCACTGTGGCGCCAGGCGGGCGGTCGGCCGCACTCGAGTGCGACACGTGTCGCCTCGCGGTTGGGCGGCCGTACCTACCCCCGCTGACCGCGAGGGGACACGTGGCGCATTGTGGGTCGTGGGGTTTTGCTGTCCCCTGTTCGGGGTGACGTGGCAGCACCAGGAACTTCCGGGCGCGTCGGACGGGAGTTGTGCAACCGAGTTTCCGGGCGCAGTGCGCCCGAAAACTGCGCCCGAAAACCCGGCCCAACAGCCTTTGGGCTGGGCTATAAAAGGGCCCTTTGTGTTTCCTTTTCAGCTTTTTCTGGCCTGTTCCTGAGAGGGTTCTTCAGAGCGATTTTCCCCCTCACAGTGCACTACCCTTTGGAGGACTTTGGAGATTTTTGGTGGCACGTTTCCCGAGGTTCACCATTTTACGGCGCGGCGCGACGCTTGCTTCCCCGACGATCTTCTTCGCCCCTTCTCAGTGTTTGGACTCCTCCGACTCACCCCGACATCGGATTTCGCCGATTCTTGCGCCGTTGGACTCACGATAGGTAGGACTTCAACTCCTATGTTTTGAGGTTCCTCGATTTCCGTGCTGATCTTGGAGTTTTCGGAGCACCCATTTGACCCATTTTTCGTCGCGGACTTTTGGACAGCACCGCAGTGTTCTTGCCGTATCTTTTCGCTCGGACGTCGGATCGAGGCGATTCAAGAGGCAATTTTCATCTACACTTCGCAAGGAGTCTCCTGGATTTTTCTCAGATTTTTCTGGTTTTTGGCCGAGGGTGAGAATCTCCTTTTTCTGTGGTTCTTTGTTACAGAAATTTGGTACAGTTTGGATTGGGATGTTTCCCTTGTCGGATTTTTATCTCAGCGTAGGAAACTCCGAATTGGGCGTGCAGGTACTCGTTTCGACGGGCTCGTCGCGAGGATCGCGACAGTATTTTCCTTGGATTTTTCTGGGCATTTTTCGCAGGTAAAAATTGGTGAATTCTGGACTGTGGTATTAAGGGACAGATTCTGGGAATTGTGAATGTATAGCTTATGTGTTTTCCTTTGGGGTATTTTGTACAGATTGGTGGGGAGTTTTGCACTGAGCTTGGGTTCCGCTTTTGGGAATTGGGATTAGCGCTTGAGGTGGGTGATGTTGTAAACCTCTTATTTGGGATTTATCACTAGGCCTATTAGAATGCTCTTGATTATGCTGTTAGTAAATCTGTGAGATGGACCTAGCATGCTTGTATGAAATCCTGATTTCTTCGTTGATAATCGCATTGTTAGAAAACTACAAGTTAATTAATAGTGAGTCCATGCTTTAAACATGTAGTAGAATTACTTGGAATTTATGCTAAATCCCTATCTTGTTGATTGATTAAATGAAAGGCTGAGGTATGTGGTTAGAGTACTTAAAATGGTTCATCAAGATAATGACTTTTGCATGCTTGAATGGTCACCTAGATAGGCCACCTTTTTCTGCTACACTATCATGCTGGAATTGACTTAGGAGAAACCATGTTGCATTCTTTCTTCAGTCACTTAGACATAGGGGATATTATGCTCGGGTTAGAGCAGGGGCTGGGTTAGTGTAGTCAGATACTTGGGTTTCGGGCAGAGGGTTTTGGGCTTCCTTTGGGAGACGGTACTTTTCCTTATAGAGCGGAGTGCGCGATTTGCAGACTTGAGACCCTGGGACTCCTGTCCCCTATCGGTGTTATGCGTAGGCTGGCATACCCGATTTGGCAGACATTGAGAACCCTACCCCATATCGGTGCTATGCGTAGGCTGGCATACCCGATTTAGCAGACCTTGAGACTCCTGTCCCATATCGGTGCTATGCGTAGGCTGGCATACCCGATTTGGCAGACGTTGAGACTCCTATCCCACACCGGTGTTATGCGTAGGCTGGCATACCCGATGTGGCAGGCTTCGATATTCTGATGCGTACATTTAGCTATCTTTAGCTGGGCAGGTAGAGGCATATTAGTGGTAGCTTTTATCTGGAGTCATACTCATAGTTACCGCATTTATTCTCTTAGCCTCTGGTAGACCTAGTGGGCAGGTAGGAGTTTTGTGTTGAGGTTTACCCACTAGGGGAGGCTACTGTCTTTATAGTAGTACTGACCCCCCACTGTTTTTCCCTTTTCTTGTCCCCTTTGTTTTGCAGAGTCATCTGCCGAAGTTGCGGGGCCTTCCTCCCAGGATCGAGGTAAGAGGATCGCCGACTAGATAGCTGCTACCCCGAGCTCGAGTTTTGTAGTTTTGTTGTATCCCCTGTACACTCAGGCGGTTGTATTTTCTTTTATTTTGGGTCTGGCTACGGCCAGTTGGTTGTATTTCACTTCGTGAGCTGGGAGAGACATATGTATATTCTTGAGAGTTTATTGTACTTTTATTTCCAGCATTTGTCTGAGATGTACTAGTTTCAGTTTAGCTCTGTTTTATGCTCTAGCATTATTTCTTTTTATCTGAGCAGGTTACCAGCGCTTCGTGTACACAGGAAATACCGTGTGCACGGCGGGTCTGTGGACGAGCCCGGGTTCTGGTTTACACCCGGGGCGTGACAGATTATTTTGGTATCAGAGCTTAGGGATAGGTCAGTTGGGACTTAGGAAACCCTAGGATTTTTGGCAGACCCTAGGAAGGCAGGGCGTGAGTGACGCGATATTTTGCGAAAGTCGGCAATTTGTTATTAAACTCTTCCTGTGAGTGGAGAGGGATTGGCATAGCCTATTTCTGGTGGACTGTTATGTTGGCTGCAGACAACATAAGGTTACAGGAATAGGGGGATGTCCATGACTTTCGCTGGATTGGGTCGTGTGTGGTTTGGTTCTGACCCGTGGTTTCTTGTGTGGCAGGATGCCTCCTAGGCGGCAGATCCCTACTCGGGGTACTCCTACACCCCCGGAGGAGCCGGAGCCGTCCGGGCCTTCTGAGATCAGTGAGCTGAGGGCCATGGTGGCCCAGTTGGCGGAGAGTCACCGCCGACAGGAGCAGAGATTTGAGCAGTTGCTGGCTCAGGTTGCGGCACCACCCCCTACTACTGTAGAGGCCCCTGTACCACCGGTTGTACCGCCGGCTATTCCACTTGTTCCTACGGCACCGTCGTCTAGCAGTGGGGCTCAGGGGGTGATCAGGCCATTGACCCCGGCGGAGGAGCAGGAGTTTGCTGACAAACTCGCACAGTTCTGTAAGCGAGGACCACCTAGGTTCTCGGGGCGGAGTACTCATCCAGCAGAGATAGGATCGTGGTTGGCATCAATAGAGAAGTTGTTCAGAGATTTCTTCATCGATTCGAGATTCAGAGTACACATGGCCGTACATTGTTTAGAGGGGGATGCTGATGCTTGGTGGCGTCGGGTCGAGCCCTTAGAGTTTCAGATCACCCGACAGCTACCCTGGTCGGAGTTCAGGAGGATGATCCTTGACACTTACTTCTCCACGAGCGTGAAGAAGAAGATAGAAGATGACTTGAAGAACCTGCAGCAGGGTGATCGCTCAGTATGGGACTATTTCCAGGAGTTTACGCAGTTGCTTAACTGCGTACCCTATGTTGCCAGGGACGGGCTGCACTAGGTGGAGCTGTTTGAGACAGGTTTACGCCCCGAGATCTATACCTTGGTACACGCCCAGAGGCTTCAGACTTTATCAGAGGCAGTGGATCATGCACAGTGGGTCGAGAGGGGAGATCATGTGGTCGCTAGGCGCGGAGGCTCGGTCGCTCAGAGTTCTGAGAAGAAGCGGCCAGCACCAGACGAGGGGGGACAGGCCAGTTCCTGGAGGCCGCCCCGACCGCCATCGCCACAGTCTACGGGCCGTGGGCGTTCGGATCGGCGAGGGCCTGGGGGATCCCAGAGGCCCCCACAGCAGCAGCCCCAGCGACAGCAGCAGCATTTGCAGCAGCAGAGGTCGCAGTCGCGACAGCAGGGGTCACAGCGGCAAGGGTAGCAGCAGCAGCAGTCGAGGCAGCCCCAGTCTGCGGTCAGGTGCGTCTTTTGTAGGGGACAGCACGCGGCGGATACTTGTGACCAGAGGTATGGCCGCTGTTATCGGTGTGGACAGTCCGGCCATATTCGAGCTACTTGCCCTCTCTCTACACCGCAGGCTCCTTCCTCAGCATCAGCTCCTTCGGTGCCCCAGCAGCGGCCTTATGCTCCAGCGAGCAGGGCTCCTTCCTCCCACCCTACAAACTACCGACCATCAGCTCAGAGCGTGCGAGTCTACGCCGCCCAGGTAGGGGACTCTGCGGCGGCCGACCACGTGGTGGCAGGTATCATTTTACTTTTCGGCATTAGAGCTCGCACTTTATTTGATACCGGTGCATCCCATTCTTTTATTAGTAGAGCATTTGCATCATCGCATGGACTAGAGTTACGTCGGTTACCGCATGCATTAGAGGTACGGATTCCCGATCATATTTTGATTGTAGAGGAGTGTTGTTGGTCTTGCCCGGTACAGCTTGAGTCTTGGATTTTGCCAGCGGACCTGATGGTCCTTAGTCAGCTGCGAGATTATGACGTTGTGCTGGGGATGGATTGGCTAGCTCGCTATTTCGCGACGATTGATTGCGCCGCAAGGACTGTTACTTTTAGCGAGCCAGGCCAGGAGGTGTTTGTTTACAGGGGGTGCCAGAGTGCTTTCTTTGCCTCTGTGGTTTCGACTTCTCGGGGGAGGCAGATGATGCGCAGTGGATGCGTGGCCTTTTTGGCGTCGGTGGTTAAGGAGCCTGTGGCGGCACCGGGACTCCCGGATATCCCTATTGTCCACGAGTTCCCGGATGTGTTTCCTCCAGATCTGATTTATATGCCGCCGGATAGGGAAGTTGAGTTTTTTATTGACGTAGTTCCAGGAACTGCGCCAATCTCTAAGGCTCCTTACCGAATGGCACCGGCTGAGCTGCGAGAGCTAAAGGCGCAACTCCAGGATTTAATGGACAAAGGTTTTGTCAGACCAAGCGTATCGCCTTGGGGAGCGCCGGTGCTATTTGTGAAGAAGAAGGATGGATCACTTCGACTATGTGTTGATTATCGGGAGTTGAATAAAGTGACCATCAAGAACAAGTACCCTTTGCCGCGCATTGATGACTTATTTGACCAGCTGCAAGGGTCTTGTGTCTTTTCTAAGATTGATTTACAGTCTGGTTACCACCAATTGAAGGTGAAGGCCGAGGACATCCCGAAGACGGCATTCAGGACGCGGTACGGGCATTATGAGTTCACCGTCATGCCTTTTGGATTGACAAATGCCCCTGCTGCTTTTATGGATTTAATGAACAGGATTTTTCGACCATACCTGGATCGGTTCGTCGTTGTTTTTATTGATGACATCCTAGTTTATTCCCGAAGCGATTTGGAGCACGAGGAGCACCTGAGGATTGTGCTACAACTTCTGAGAGAGAGAAAGTTGTATGCCAAGTTATCTAAGTGTGATTTCTGGCTTCGGGAGGTTGTCTTTTTGGGCCACGTTATTTCAGCCGCTGGAGTGGCAGTAGACCCGGCGAAGATCGAAGCAGTCTGGGATTGGCCCCGACCGACGACGGTATCTGAGGTCCGCAGTTTCATGGGCTTAGCAGGATATTACCGTCGGTTTGTGGAAGGTTTTGCGAAACTTTCCACACCCCTCACTCGTTTGACGCGAAAAGGGATTAAGTTTATCTGGAGTGAGGACTGCCAGAGGAGCTTCGAGGAATTAAAGAACAGATTGATGTCGGCTCCTATCCTTTCCCTACCTGTTATGGGGAAGGGATACGTGATTTACAGTGATGCATCGCACAGTGGACTTGGTTGCGTGCTGATGCAGGAGGGAAAGGTAATTTCTTATGCCTCTCGGCAACTGAAGGATTATGAAAAGAATTACCCTACCCATGATTTGGAGCTAGCTTCAGTGATATTTGCACTAAAGTTGTGGCGCCATTACCTGTATGGGGAGCACTGCGAGATTTACACCGACCACAAGAGCTTGAAATACCTGTTCACACAGAAGGAGCTCAACTTGAGGCAGCGCAGATGGTTGGAATTGTTGAAAGACTATGATGTAGACATATTATACCATCCTGGCAAGGCCAACGTGATTGCTGATGCCCTGAGCAGGAGAGCAGTGCAGAGTCTATCTTCGTTGATCACCGATCAGGCGCCATTACTGGAGCAGATGAGGCGGTTAGAGCTCGAGGTGGTGTCCCCTGGGGTCTCTGCTAGACTTATGTCTCTAGTCGTGCAGCCCACTCAGTTGGACAGGATTCGGGAGAAACAGGGTGAGGACCCCCACCTGATGAGGATTCGAGAGCAGATGCAGACTGGTTTGGCAGGGGACTTTTCGGTTGATGCTTCGGGAGTACTGCGGTACAGGGACCGAGCATGTGTGCCTATGGATGCGGAGATCCGAGAGCAGATCTTGAGGGAGGCCCACTATACACCTTATACCATTCATCCTGGTGGGACTAAGATGTATAGGGACCTTAAGGCACAGTTTTGGTGGAACGGGATGAAAAGAGACATTGGGAGATTTGTAGCGCACTGTCTAACTTGTCAGCAAGTAAAGGCTGAACATCGTGTTCCTGCTGGCAAGTTGCAGAGTCTCCCAATCCCTGAATGGAAATGGGAGCATGTTACCATGGATTTTGTCACTGGTTTGCCGAGAGCACAGACGGGAGCGGATGCTATCTGGGTAGTCGTGGATAGACTCACCAAATCCGCACACTTTTTACTGGTGCAGGTGACTTGGTCCCTCGATCGGCTGGCACAGCTGTACTTAGACGAGGTAGTGAGGCTGCATGGGGTGCCCGTCTCCATTGTATCTGACCGAGATCCGAGGTTTGTTTCGCGCTTCTGGAGGAGCCTACAGGCCACTTTGGGGACACAGCTCAGTTTCAGCACGGCATTTCACCCGCAGACAGACGGACAGTCAAAGCGTACTATACAGATTCTTGAGGACATGCTCCGGGCTTGCACGCTGGACTTTGGAGGGGGTTGGGTACGACACTTATCATTGGCAGAGTTTGCGTACAACAATAGCTTTCAATCGAGCATCCGAATGGCCCCGTTTGAAGCATTGTATGGACGCAAGTGTCGTTCCCCTCTTTATTGGAGCGATGTGGGTGAGAGGCGGACCTTGGGGCCAGAGTTGCTTCGAGAAGCGGAGGCTAAGGTCAAGGTAGTCAGGCAGCACCTTCAGACAGCACAGAGCAGACAGAGGAGCTATGCAGATGTGCGGAGGCGAGACCTGGAGTTCGCGGTTGGGGATCATGTCTTTCTGAAGGTCTCGCCTTCAAAGGGGATCCGAAGATTTGGGATTCGGGGGAAACTGAGCCCTCGCTTCATTGGACCTTTCAAGGTATTAGAGCGCATAGGGCCAGTTGCCTATAGGCTTGCACTTCCTCCCAGGCTTTCAGGTGTTCACGACGTTTTTCATGTATCGACTTTGAGGAAGTATGTTCATGACCCGTCTCATATCATCGATTTCACCCCACTGGAGGTCACCGAGGACCTGAGCTATGTTGAGCGGCCGTTGAGGATCTTGGACCGAGAGGTTAGGGAGTTGCGCAGTCGGGCCATCCCTTATGTGAAGATCCTCTGGAGCAGTCAGGAGGAGCGCGAGGCTACCTGGGAGTTGGAGTCAGCGATGATGGCTGCTTACCCCCACCTGTTCGAGGCACCTGCTTGAGGTATGACTTTTGTTTCGAGGACGAAACTTTTTCTTGTGGGGGAGGATGTAGTGTTCTGGTTTTTCCCATGCAACTTTCCGATGAATCCATTGTGTAGAACACCTAGTGTTGGTGTGTCTGGCCCATGGTGCATCAAAGGGGTGCCACAGATGGACTTTGTGAGACTTGGATAGCTGGTTTGGCCTTCGGCTGCATTTGCCGAATTTTAGAAAAGGTTTTGGGCCAATCTGAGGTTGGACTTGGATTCAGCGCGGAAAAACGCTTGAAAACGGCTATTTGCTTGTTAAATTTGGAGTCCGGATGACCAAATGCGGGCTTCCGGAAGTTTTAGGGGTTATTCGGTGCATGGGGGAGCCTCGTGGACCGGCCTGAGCCACGTGGCGGCCTGTTATTGGCCGGCTCACGCAGCTCGGTCCACGGGGTGGCGCGGCGGTGCATGGACCGCGGGCGGGGGACGCGTGGCGTGCCTGGATAGGCCGGCGCACGCGGCATGGCTCACCGATTTTGCGGGGTAGCGGTGGACCGGGCGCATGACACGTGGCGGCTTCGGATTCGTCGTCTCACGGGGGCGCGGTCCACGGTGCGCGGGGGGGGGGGGGCGCCTCGGGACTGCGCGCGCACTGTGGCGCCAGGCGGGCGGTCGGCCGCACTCGAGTGCGACACGTGTCGCCTCGCGGTTGGGCGGCCGTACCTACCCCCGCTGACCGCGAGGGGACACGTGGCGCATTGTGGGTCGCGGGGTTTTGCCGTCCCCTGTTCGGGGTGACGTGGCAGCACCAGGAACTTCCGGGCGCGTCGGACGGGAGTTGTGCAACCGAGTTTCCGGGCGCAGTGCGCCCGAAAACTGCGCCCGAAAACCCGGCCCAACAGCCTTTGGGCTGGGCTATAAAAGGGCCCTTTGTGTTTCCTTTTCAGCTTTTTCTGGCCTGTTCCTGAGAGGGTTCTTCAGAGCGATTTTCCCCCTCACAGTGCACTACCCTTTGGAGGACTTTGGAGATTTTTGGTGGCACGTTTCCCGAGGTTCACCATTTTACGGCGCGGCGCGACGCTTGCTTCCCCGGCGATCTTCTTCGCCCCTTCTCAGTGTTTGGACTCCTCCGACTCACCCCGACATCGGATTTCGCCGATTCTTGCGCCGTTGGACTCACGATAGGTAGGACTTCAACTCCTGTGTTTTGAGGTTCCTCGATTTCCGTGCTGATCTTGGAGTTTTCGGAGCACCCATTTGACCCATTTTTCGTCGCTGACTTTTGGACAGCACCGCAGTGTTCTTGACGTATCTTTTCGCTCGGACGTCGGATCGAGGCGATTCAAGAGGTAATTTTCATCTACACTTCGCAAGGAGTCTCCTGGATTTTTCTCAGATTTTTCTGGTTTTTGGCCGAGGGTGAGAATCTCCTTTTTCTGTGGTTCTTTGTTACAGAAATTTGGTACAGTTTGGATTGGGATGTTTCCCTTGTCGGATTTTTATCTCAGCGTAGGAAACTCCGAATTGGGCGTGCAGGTACTCGTTTCGACGGGCTCGTCGCGAGGATCGCGACAGTATTTTCCTTGGATTTTTCTGGGCATTTTTCGCAGGTAAAAATTGGTGAATTCTGGACTGTGGTATTAAGGGACAGATTCTGGGAATTGTGAATGTATAGCTTATGTGTTTTCCTTTGGGGTATTTTGTACAGATTGGTGGGGAGTTTTGCACTGAGCTTGGGTTCCGCTTTTGGGAATTGGGATTAGCGCTTGAGGTGGGTGATGTTGTAAACCTCTTATTTGGGATTTATCACTAGGCCTATTAGAATGCTCTTGATTATGCTGTTAGTAAATCTGTGAGATGGACCTAGCATGCTTGTCTGAAATCCTGATTTCTTCGTTGATAATCGCATTGTTAGAAAACTACAAGTTAATTAATAGTGAGTCCATGCTTTAAACATGTAGTAGAATTACTTGGAATTTATGCTAAATCCCTATCTTGTTGATTGATTAAATGAAAGGCTGAGGTATGTGGTTAGAGTACTTAAAATGGTTCATCAAGATAATGACTTTTGCATGCTTGAATGGTCACCTAGATAGGCCACCTTTTTCTGCTACACTATCATGCTGGAATTGACTTAGGAGAAACCATGTTGCATTCTTTCTTCAGTCACTTAGACATAGGGGATATTATGCTCGGGTTAGAGCAGGGGCTGGGTTAGTGTAGTCAGATACTTGGGTTTCGGGGGAGAGGGTTTTGGGCTTCCTTTGGGAGACGGTACTTTTCCTTATAGAGCGGAGTGCGCGATTTGCAGACTTGAGACCCTGGGACTCCTGTCCCCTATCGGTGTTATGCGTAGGCTGGCATACCCGATTTGGCAGACATTGAGAACCCTACCCCATATCGGTGCTATGCGTAGGCTGGCATACCCGATTTAGCAGACCTTGAGACTCCTGTCCCATATCGTGCTATGCGTAGGCTGGCATACCCGATTTGGCAGACGTTGAGACTCCTATCCCACACCGGTGTTATGCGTAGGCTTGCATACCCGATGTGGCATGCTTCGATATTCTGATGCGTACATTTAGCTATCTTTAGCTGGGCAGGTAGAGGCATATTAGTGGTAGCTTTTATCTGGAGTCATACTCATAGTTACCGCATTTATTCTCTAGCCTCTGTAGACCTAGTGGCAGGTAGGAGTTTGTGTTGAGGTTTACCCACTAGGGGAGGGCTACTGTCTTTATAGTAGTACTGACCCCCCACCTGTTTTTTCCTTTTCTTGTCCCCTTTGTTTTGCAGAGTCATCTGCCGGAGTTTGCGGGGCCTTCCGCCCAGGATCGAGGTAAGAGGATCGCCGACTAGATAGCTGCTACCCCGATCTCGGTTTTGTAGTTTGTTGTATCCCCTGTACACCTCAGACGGTTGTATTTTCTTTTTTGGGTCTGGCTGCGGCCAGCTGGTTGTAGTCACTTCGGGAGCTGGGAGAGACATATTATATTCTTGAGAGTTTATTGTATTTTATTTCCAGCATTTGTCTGAGATGTACTAGTTTCAGTTTAGCTCTGTTTTATGCTCTACATTATTTCTTTTATCTGAGCAGGTTTACCAGTCGCTTCGTGTACACGGGAATACCGTGTGCACGGCGGGTCTGTGGACGAGCCCGGGTTCTGGTTTACACCCGGGGCGTCACACGCGAATTCGGTGAACTCGGTCGAGGAAGAGAATTAAAATAAAGCGTTCATACCTTTTCCATTGTAATAAGATTTTTCAATTTCCTCTTTGGACCATCTAGGAGCGAGGTTTTGGGGTAGTAGAATTTCCTACTTCCTCAATTGGATGCACCCAACCGTATTCCACGGTTTGCCATACCCAGCTCATCATTGCGATGAGAAAAGCTCTCATCCCCACTTTCAAATAAGCATAATTGGTCCCATCAAAAAGTTGACTTGATGCTTTTAAAAGTATAGGAGCTCAATATATATATATATATATATATATATATTTATATATATATATATATAGTATATATATATATATAAGATATATATATATATATGATAGTAGAACTTATATACGTTCAAAAACACAAGCCCAACTATGCTTGTGAATTTTTTTACCATTTGAGATGCCATATGATCAATAGTCAACCATCGGCAAATAGCCAATAACAAAATACCACAAGAAAAAATACCGACCAAGAAAGTGTAGGTTTTTATAGGATCCATAAGGATCTAAATAGGTACTATCAAACAACTAGAGGGGGGGTGAATAGGTGTAATAACAAAAATCACAATCTCAGTGCAAAATAAAAAACCAATGCGGAAATAAAAACAGCACACCGAGATTTACGTGGAAACTCCAATCCAGGAGAAAACCACGGACAAAACACGCAATAACAATCCACTAAGAAAAGAAGAATAACAAGGTGATTACCGACTCCACGGACTCAAACCCCTCCTTCAAGTTCTTCGGATCTTGCGCTCACCGACTGCACGTCCACATGCACACGTTCGAATCCACGAACGCCACTCGAATCCACGAGCACACGTTCGAATCCACGAAACGCCTTCAACACATCGATCCACGATGCTACGTCGAAATCCACGATGCAAACTTGATAAAGCTTCGATGGTGATCCTTTGCTTAGAATATCATTGAAGAACCATGGATGGAATTTGTAAGCAAAGATTAGATCAATTCGACAAAAAGTATGTCTTGGAAGAACCGTCGAATTGACCTAAAAGAGGCTAAAAAATGAACGATAACAACCTAGCCTCTAGGGTTGCTCTCAAGTGTTTTCTGAATTAGTCGATAGTTTCTTGAGGAACCCTAAGTGTCTATTTATAGGTTAGAAACCTTTGGAAAGAGATAAGCATCAAAACTGACTTAAACAAAATTTTTCCCGCACGACGGTCCGACTGGATTTGGCTGATCCGGACTGTCGTCTTATTTCAGCAATTTTCCTGAAAAACAGTTCGGGTCCGGACTGAAATTTCCTGATCCGGACGTTCATGCGATTTAGCAAACCATAGTTCGGGGTCCGGACAGAAACAGGGGAGGTCCGGACTGGAATTCCGCATGAACTAAACTATGTTCGGGGTCCGGACAGGAATGCCCTGATCCGGATCCTGAACATATTATGTCACGCCCCGGGTGTAAACCGGAACCCGGGCTCGTCTACAGATCCGCCGTGCACACTGTATTTCACGCGTACACGAAGCGCCATGACCTGCTCAGATATAAGAGATAATAATAAAAGAGCAATAAAAATAGAGTTGAACTAAAATCTAATGACATCTCAGACTGAAGCTGGAAATAAAATACAATACATCTGTATAAAGATACATCTGTCTCTCCCAGCGCACCAAAATAAATACAACCTGCTGGCAAAAGCCATTCCCAAAAGTAAAGGTACAACCGTCTGAGGAGACATGGGTACACCAACAGTCCAGCTAACTCGCTCATCCTGCCCTCGAGATCTATCTACTCTCAGTCGTCCTCTCTCCTCGACCCGCCGCTGAAAGCCCAGCAGCACCCGCAGAGACACGCAAAACAAGGGAGAAGAAAAAGAAGAAAGAAGAATGGGGGTGAGAACTACTAGTAAACCAGTAGCCTCCCTAGTGGGTAAAACCTCAAACTCTGACACACCCACTAGGTCTACCAGAGGCAAAAAGGAAAGAAGTGTGGTAAGTAATAATAACTACTGAGAAAGGAAACTACCACTACTATGCCTCTAAATAGCAGTCCTAGACTGGAATAACCGATGCAACAGTAACCAACCGTCCAGGGTATGAACCAATCTGTACCGCCCTCATCATCGGGCAAGTAAGCCGCGCTGATGTGATAGCAAAACTGTCAATAACTGTCTGGCCCCAGTCTCCGGAGGGGAACTCGAGGGGAGTGACCCCACGAGGAAAGCATCAAACCGGGCAATAACCGCGCCGGTGTGATAAGTCACAAAAGCAGACTGGATCACAACTATAAAGCCCAGTGGAACACAACCCTCCACTAAAAGAAAACGGATTCCCAATCAGATGCGAAAGTAACCATCCGGTCAATCGCCCAATATCCGCGATTGTCGCAATACCCCAAAATCCACGACCAGGTCTACAACGACCTCCGGTCAACCGCCCAATATCCGCGGTCGCCGGAATAACCCACAATCACAATCATGTCCCACATCCGATATCTGGTCAACCGCCTACTATCCGCGTTGCCACAAAACCCTCTAATCCATAATCATGCCCTATCACCGATGTCCTATAACCGACATCCGTCAACCGCCGAATATCCGCGGTCGCCGCCAAAACCCATAATCCATAATCCAGGCCCCGGCTACACTATCCTAAACCCTGCTCAAACCCGAGCAACAAATACCACCTGACTAACGAAAGGAGAAAAGAAACAAACAAGGTTTCTCCTAAGTCAAGTTCCAGCATGAAAGTGTAGCGATAGAAATGGCCTATCTAGATGTCCATACAAGCATGCATATGTCCTCAAGGAAGATAAAAAAAAAGGTGACCAATAGTGGTTCCACATGTGTAATAATTAATAGCTCGCATAGATATAACCATCATGCTAAATATTTATCCAACCACACATGTCTATAATCCATGTTCCATAATAAAGCATTACTATCCACCTATGCATGTCATAAAATCCTCAGTGGTACCAACCATCAAGGTACTTTAATTATCCCAATTTAAGATCCAATTCCCATCCAAAGTTAACCGCTAACATAGCCAACCATATGCCCAAACAAGCATGCATAAGTTCCATCCCCACTTGTTAATCAATAATCCTAACATAAGGAGATCACTCTAATAATCGTAGTGAACATGTCAAAATAGAGGTAAGCAACAACCACCCACCTGGAGCGCTAATTCCCTGTCCAAAGTGAAATCCACGCTCGGTCCAAACAGTCACCACAACACTGCACAACATACCCCAAAAGAACATACATAATTTAAACATTCAATGCTCCACAAAAATCTGTCCAAAACACATCAGTCCAGAGTTGCCCTGTTTTTCACCTGCGAGTTCTGCTCGAAAAAGTTCCCAAAAAATACCGTCGCGATCCTCACGACGAGCCGGCGAAACGAGCACCTGCACGTTCAAATCCGAGTTTCCTACACTGAGATATAATTCTGCAAGGGAACCACCCAAAAGAATTCTGTATAGAAAACTGTAGCACAAAACATTGAAATAATTCCTTTTTCACCTTCGGGAAAAACCCAAAAAAATCCAGAAAAATTCGAGGATGTTTCTTGCGCTGTGTAGATTACAAAAAACGCCTCGGCATGCCTCAATCCGATGCCTGCGCGCAAAGATATCGCAGAACACTGTGGCGCTGTCCAAAACTCTGCCCAAGAAAAAGGGTCAGAAGAATGCTCGGGAACACCAGATAAGCTCGTAACGAGGGGAAACTCAAACTCACGAAGATCGTACCCTACCTGTCAAGAAGCCAACGACGCAAGAATCCCTAAATCGGTGGTTGGAGTAAGCCGGGGAGTCCTCGCACCAAAACGCGACGAAGAAGATCACAAATGAACGAGCGCCGCGCCGCGCCATAAACATGGAAACCTCGGGATGCGTGCCGCAGAAAAATCCTGGAATCTGTAGATGGTACCTTCTCGGGAGAGGAGGAAATCTCGTGAAGGTTGCATTATGAGAAGACGAGCAGGAAAAGAGCTTCAGGGAGAAGTTCAGGCTCTATTTATAGGCCCAAAACAACAACATCCGGAAATACCGGATTGTCCCAAACTTTCGGGCGTCAAGCCCGTTTTCGGCGCCCGAAAGTTTTCCCCGGGCCGGCCTGTGACGAGCGCCGGATTCCCCCGGATGGCGCCACGTGTTCCTAGACACGGACAGCGTCCCCAACCGCTCAGAGCGTGCCCACTTCGCCCGCGGCTGGTCAAAGCGGTAGGTGGCGCCCGCCAATGGCAGGGCGCCATGTGGCCCGCCCTGACCGGTCGCCACAGTGCCCAACTGGTCGCTGCCATGCCGCCTGGTCGCCCTGACGCTCACGTGCCCCGAGGCGCCACGGTGCGCCTCCGTTGTACCCGCCTTCGTGAGCCCCACCACCGCAAGCCGCCACGTGTCTAGCCCGTTCCACCGTGCGCGCCGCGCTCTTCCGTAGACCACGCCACGCGGGACCGGCCCACTCCCGAGCCGCCAC
>JAQNDB010003543.1:0-28760 GCA_029204045.2 Tillandsia leiboldiana | reverse complement strand
ATCTGCAAGGTGAGCTCACCCGGTGTGTGCCAGAATGATCTTACATGGATGTTAACCACTACTGCACATCTCAGTGCGGCTTACCCGGAACCACTTCCCCGTGCCTTTCTGCCCTTCAGAGGCGCACTTCCGCCGCCGCCGTCTGCGCACCACAGCAGAAAACAGACAGAGAATGCCGCGGCCCCCGTTCAGTCAAAGGATTCGCCTGACGACCCGAGCAATCTGCAGACTCCTAGACTGAATCCCTCCCAGCACGCCGTACGACGCTGGCCCAGGGGCTGTGGACGGGCTTCCGGGATACTACGGTGGAGGACGCCACGTCCCAGACCTAGTGACGGCAGGTAAACTTTTGGTTCCACTTTTTCCTTCATTAGATTAGGAGCACCGGTCACACCTTAGCCTGCTACCCCTATTAGACGCTCTCTCTCTCTTGCTCCCTCTCTTTAGAATCCTTAAGTATTAGGCGAAGCCTCCCCCGGCCGATGTGCGCGGGCGAGCTTCGAAGCATAGGAGAACCATGTGTACTCGGGGCCCGTTAAGGGCCATGCAAGGAACAAATAGGCTCCACCCTATGCCTTGCAGCCGAGGACCCAATGGGCCGATAGGTAGTTCAGGGCCGCTCCCCAGATAAGGATCAGCGGTCCCGTGGTAAGGAATTTCCGGATGTATTTCCGGCAGAGCTCCCCGGAGCGCCGCCGGAACGAGAAGTAGACTTTCCCATTGAACTACTTCCCGACACCAAACCCATCACCAATGCACCGTACAGGATGGCCTCGCAGAGTTGAAGGAACTCAAGCACAGTTGGAGGACCTTTTGGATAAAGGCTTCATCAGACCTAGCGCGTCACCCTGGGCGCGCCCGTCCTGTTTGTGAGAAAGAAGGACGGAAGTTCTCCGGTTGTGCATCGACTACCGGGAGATAAATCAGGTCACCGTTAAGAACAAGTACCCCCTGCCAAGGATCGACGACCTCTTCGACCAACTACAGGGGCGACGGTGTTTCAAAGATTGACCTGCAGTCGGGCTATCATCAGGTCCAGGTCAAGGGGGAGGACATCCCCAAAACGGCTTTTCGGACTCGCTACGGTCATTACGAATTTACAGTAATGCCGTTCGGGCTCACGAATGCCCCGGCAGTGTTCATGGACATGATGAACATGGTATTCAAACCCTTCCTGATTTATTCGTGGTGGGTCTTCATCGACGATATCCTCATCTACTCCCGTACAGACGAGGAACATGAAGACATCTGCGCACAGTCCTCCAGACCCTACGGGAACAAAAACTCTACGCCAAACTCAAAAAGTGTGAGTTTTGGCTCCGAGAGGTTGCTTCTTGGGCACCTAATCTCAGCGGCTGGAGTCGCAGTCGATCCGAAGAAGATAGATTCGGTGACGGACTGGTCCCAACCGACGACGGTAACAGAGGTTCGAAGCTTTCTAGGATTAGCCGGGTACTACCGGCGCTTCGTGGAGGGGTTTCTCCAAGATAGCCACCCCCTTAAGCCGTTTGACTAAAAAGGGGGAAAAAGTTTCATCTGGACGGACAAATGTCAGAGGAGCTTCGAGGAGCTCAAGGATAGATTGACGCGAGCTCCGATTCTCGCCCTACCGGAACCAGGGGAGGATTATGAAGTGTATTGCGATGCGTCGCGAAATGGACTCGGTGGAGTGCTCATGCAACGGGGAAAGGTTATAGCCTATGCGTCAAGGCAGCTCAAGGAATACGAGCGAAACTACCCCGTGCACGATTTGGAACTCGCAGCAGTTGTGTTCGTCCTCAAGCTTTGGAGACACTACCTGTATGGGGCACACTGCAATGTGTACTCAGATCATAAAAATCTTAAGTACCTTTTCACCCAAAAGGAGTTAAATTTGCGACAAAGACGGTGGCTCGAGCTATTGAAGGATTACGATTTAACGATCCACTACCACCCGGGAAAGGCAACGTGGTGGCCGACGCCCTGAGCCGTAAGGGACAGGCCGAGAAGGCAGGGGTAAGTGTCATCACCCAGCAAGATGGTCTGATTGCGGAATTTTTGCGATTAAGACTAGAAGTAGTACCAGCGGGTACAGTCGAACGACTTCTGACACTGGTGGTCAGACCTACCCTGCTTGACAGAATTCTCGAAGGGCAGTCGACTGATGACCAACTCCAGCTGGTGCGAGGTAGAGTAACTGCCGACCCAGGAGGTGATTTCACAGTAAACTCCGACGGCACCATACGATTTCGGGGACGAATCTGCGTGCCGGATCTACCAGAACTCAAAGAGGAAATCCTGCGGGAGGCGCATACAGCTCCATATACAGCGCATCCCGGGGGAACGAAGATGTACAAGGACGTCAAACAGACCTTCTGGTGGCCCAAAATGAAGGGAGACGTGACTCGATTTGTGGCACACTGCCTGGTGTGCCAACGACTGAAGGCCGAGCACCAGCGTCCAGCAGGAAAATTGCAACCCTTACCGGTGCCCGTGTGGAAGTGGGACATGATTACCATGGATTTTGTGACCGGGTTCCCGAGATCGTCACAGGGACACGATGCAATATGGGTAATCGTGGACCGTCTGACGAAATCGGCCCACTTTCTGCCCATACACACGACGTGGGCGCGGGAACGACTGGCGCAAACCTACATCAACGAGATAGTAAGGCTGCATGGGGTGCCGACGTCCATCACGTCGGACAGGGACACGCAATTTGTGTCAAACTTTTGGCAGAGCCTGCAGCGAGCAATGGGAACCAAGTTGCACTTCAGTACGGCTTTTCACCCGCAGACCGATGGACAATCAGAGCGGGTGATACAAATTGTGGAGGACATGCTTCGGGCATGCATTTTAGACCTGGGCGAAGGATGGGCACGGTGCTTGCCCCTAGTGGAATTTGCCTACAATAATAGCTACCAGGCCAGCATTCAGATGGCACCATACGAGGCCCTGTACGGGCGCCGCTGTCGGTCTCCAATATGCTGGGACGACCTGGGTGAGCGTAAGTTTCTGGGCCCAGATTTGGTGGAGGAGACCGAAGCAAAAGTGCGATTGATTAGACAGAGGCTACTAACCGCCCAGAGCAGACAGAAAAGCTACGCGGACAACAGACGTCGGGACTTAGAGTTCATGGTGGGTGAGCACGCGTTACTCGGAGTTTCGCCCTCCAAAGGGAACCGACGCTTCGGCATAAAGGGAAAGTTAAGCCCGAGGTACGTAGGACCGTTCGAGATCCTAGAACGCGTAGGACCGGTGGCGTACCGATTAGCCCTGCCGCCAAATCTCGAACGAGTCCATAACGTATTCCATGTCTCAATGCTCCGGAAATACTTAGCTGACCCCTCTCATGCCTTGGATGCCTCCACCATCGAGTTGCGAGAGGATTTAAGCGTCGAGGAGACGCCGGTGCGGATTTTGGCTAGAGAGGACAAGAAGTTGCGCAATCGAACTATCCCCTATGTGAAGGTCCAGTGGAGCAACCACGAAGAGCGCGAGGCGACGTGGGAACTGGAATCGAAGATGAGGGAATGTTTTCCCGAATTAATTAGTGGGGTTTGTATTTAAATTTCGGGACGAAACTTTTTATAAAGTGTGAGTGGTGTAGTGATCCGGTCTTTCGGGGTATTTTTGACTTACGTGTAGTCATTTAAGCCTTATGGTGAAATAGAATTATTCAATTCTTGAAGTTGGCCATTGTGGGACGCTAGTATTTTTCCGCGATTGTGCGCGGAAAAAGAAAGCCGACGGCGCGATCGGATCTGAAATCCGATATCGGGAACCCCCTGAACGGGATTCAAAGTGATACGGTAATTAGTCGTGCATCGGAATCCGTGCTAAATATCTTGCACCCGTTAGAGATAAGGTGGTTTATCTCGTGGGGGATAATTAATTAGTTAATTAATTATCCCAGACGGAAAATTAATTAATTCTCTTACGTACGAATTAAAGAGAAATTAATTAAAGGTAAAGTACGACTATATAAGGGATCCCGAATATCGGAAAGGAAAAGAAAAGAAAATAAAAACCCTAATCGGAGAGAAGGGAAAAAAGAAAAAGACGAAACCCTAGCCGGAAGAAAGGGAAAGGAGAAAGAGAAGGAGCCCGATCTTCCCGGACGCCGAACCGAAGACAAGAACACGACCGGACAACCTTTCCGTCGATCTTCGGTTAGTAAAATAATTTATTTAAATTATTTGGGATTTTGTTCGTTGTCTTTTTCGTTGAGTTCTTGGTTTCTTGCTTTTTCCGTCGTATCCGTCACCGTCGCCGACGTCGTCTCCTTGAAAAGGCGCGGAACGGACGGCGGAGGCGCGCGATGCCGCTAGGGCATCGCGCGGAGGAGGGTCACGGACGGCACCGCACGGGCACCGCGCGGATGCCGCGCGGCTGCCGCACGGGAGGCACCCGCGCGGGCCCGCAATCTTGCGGGCACCGCGCGGGCGCCGTGCGGCTGCCGCGCGGGCGGCCCCCACGCGGGCCCGCTTCCATGCGGGCACCGCGCGGGCGCCGCATGGCTGCCGCGCGGGCCCGCATCCATACGGGCACCGCGCGGGCGCCGCGCGGCCGCCGCGCGGGAGGCACCCGCGCGGGCCCGCACCCGTGCGGGCACCGCGCTGGCGCCGCGCGGCTGCCGCGCGGGCGGCCCCCGCGCGGGCCCGCACCCGTGCGGGCACCGCGCGGGCGCCGCGCGGCTGCCGCACGGGCGGCCCCCGCGCGGGCCCGCACCCGTGCGGGCACCGCGCGGGCGCCGCAAGGCTGCCGCGCGGGAGGCACCCGCGCGGGCCCGCACCCGTGCGGGCACCGCGCGGGCGCCGCGCGGCTGCCGCGCTGGCGGCACCCGCACGGACCCGCAACCGCGCGGGCGCCGTGCCGGGCCGCACCCGCGCGGGCACCGTGCGGCCGTCGCACGGGCAACCCGCGCGGGGCACCGCGCCGCGAGGGCATCGTCCGCGGAGATACGCCGCGCGGTTCTGAACCGCGCGGGGCTCCGGCAGACGGCGAGGGCGGCTCGGGAATTCCGTTTCGTCAACCGGACAATGTTCGACTTTTCCGTCAAAAACAAAGGAGTAAATTGGGTCTTATGTTTTCGGATGTAAGTACACGCTTTTAACTATAGTTATCCTTGCGGACTTTCTTTAGGTCCAGACGCGCAGCGGGGGTGCGCAAAAGATTCGAGTGTTCCGATCTCTCTCCAAATAGGTGGGTACGGTTGCTGTGAATACAACCAGTGCAGTAAGTGCATCTATCGTCATTAAAGTGCTCTCAATTTATCTAACAAAGTAGATGGACAGTTTAACCTTTCGCATAATTGTGTTATTATCTAACAATTGAAGCGGCTGCGGTCGCAATGTTCATGACACGCCGATCTCGGCAAAAAAAAAAACCATTTTGGGATGCTGCACGTACACAGGCGGATTGGCCTCCGCATGGGTGTACTTTTCCGGAAGAGTGGTCTTGTATGACCCGTGTTCCTCACAAAGGGGTGGGAGCCGTGAGGACCCCTTCGCGCCCGCTGGGAATAGCACACCAGCACCGTGGAAGGGGTTAAATGCATCAAAGGAGTGCTTGCGCACGAGGGGAGACTTTGGTCTCTCCGATAAATATTCTGGGGTTGGTGCCCAATTAAATTGATAAATCTGGGGTCGGGGCCCAGCTGAATATGTGCAGGGTTTTTAGCGAAATGGTTACGGTGTTTCCGGTTTGCTCCTTATTCCTTATTGTTGTTAGACATCTACTTTGTTTGTCACTGACTTTACCCACTCCGTGACAGGCGCTACGAGGGGCATTACCCGGGAGATTGTTGAGACTGCGTCGCGAGGACCGTAGTCAGAACGCTTGGTTATTATCATTATCTCATCTCTTTTACGCATGTTAGTTAATTTGCTTGTGAGTAGAAATATTCGTGGACATGTATTACTTGGCATTGTGGATGAGTTGTACTTTTATAGTTTGGTTCTTTTGATGATGTTTCTTATGCGGCATGTTTTCATGATGAACCAAATGATTTCGAAAAGGGTTTTCTCAAAACGAAGTGCCGTGTGGGCACGGGTTTTGCAATTGCTGGCTTTATCCTTTCTAAACATTGATGCCGCTTAAATATTCCGCTTGATGTTGAATGTCCATTGTATGGTTAATGGTTGATGATTGTTGTATGTTGTTGTAAATGAGACGCCGTGCATATACAAAGGAGACTCTGTCCGCGGACAGGGAGAATTTTGTGTATGTGGCGGTCTGGCACGCACCGGGGATGAGGTTTAATGTACCTTGTTCAGAAAAAAAAAAGGATACACACGAATTTCCGCTTTGATAGACCCAAAAACCCCCGGGGGCGTGACACTTTATCAGTTCGGCCCTCGGTGTACGGTATTGGTTGGACTCCTGTTTTTGGTAACCTAGTTTATCTTGAGCCTGTCTGCCTTTGGTTGCAATATATATTACTGTTAGTTGCTTTGACTGATTGGCCATTTCGTAGTTGCACTCCTATGCTTGATTATTATATTGATCTACCAATGCTTGAGCCTGCCCTTCCTTTGATTCAGTTATTTGCTACGTTATACCTGCTTTATGCCTGATTATGATCTTCTTTAGTGATCTTTACCATATCTGCTGATTAGTTGTTTCCAGTGGTTATATTATTGCTCTACATATTGCCATGCCTGTTTGGTCATCTGATAGTTGAGCTTGCTTCCTTGTTGTTCGCCTGTTATGCTGCTAAATACATGATCTTCTAAAATAAATATTTTTACCAAGCCTTGTAGGGTAGCATGAGTCTGTTCTTGTTTGATAGGACAAGGGCAACGCTCTACGAGGTTTGGGACCCAAAAACCTATTGTTTTCAAAGGTTTTCTTAAAAACATGTGTTTAGTTGCATAAGGGGTTAGTCTGTCTGATTGGTTGTTAGATGTTGAGCTACGCCTGTTATCAGTTCTATTCTGCCTTACATGATTATTCATTGTACCTCTGGTATTTATATCTTATCTTGGAACATTTCCATGTTGGATTGGTGAGCTTGCTTGTCCTGCTGATCAAATGATACACTGCTGAACACATAGATTTATTTAACTGATGTTTTACCGAACTTCGTAGGGTCGCCGGAGTCTGTTCTTGTTTGATAGGACAAAGGCACTACTCTGCGAGGTTTAGACCTAAAACCCAAGCTTCGTACTGTCGCCTGAGTCTGTTCTTGTTTGATAGGACGAGGGCAATGCTCTTCGGGGTTTGGACTTTTCAAAACAGTTTTCTTAAAAATATGTGTTTAAGTTTTGTATCATTTGGTTGGTCTGCATGATTGAGTTGAGTTTTTCGGTTGAGCTTATGCTGAGTTGAGATTTGCCTTGGTCTTGCATATGAGTTGAGATTCAGTTGATTTTGCCCTTGCATCCCAGTGGGGATTTCCCGGCTTGTTGCCGATTACCCGGTCAGTGGGCCGAGAGCTTGAGCATTTGCATTATGATCGCCCGCACCGTTGTTCTTCACGTACACTAGCGGGCTGATCCCCCGTAGCGGTGTACTTTACCGGTAAAGTGGTTAGCTATGGCAACCTGTGACCCTTGTGAAGGGAATGTCAACCAGGTGGTGCCAAGTGGGCAGCCTTGCCTGAGGTCTTGTGAAGGCCAATATGGTAGCTTGTGATTGGGTCTTTGTGTTTTCATTTATTTGATGCATGTGTTGTTAAGTTGCTTTAACATGCCTCCTTGATTCTTTGATCTGGCTTCTAGTTATCTACCTGTATATGATTCTTTGTGATGCCTTTGATTATAGTTTCATTGTTATCTTGCTGATTGTCCTACTCCTTGATGCGTTGATTATCCTGATACATGTTTGTCCTATTTTAAATTCTGCTAAAAGTATCTCCTATGCTTGTACCCAGATTATAAGTTTTGCTTTCTTTACAGCACCAGTTATATATCTGCATATCCTAACTGTGATTATATATCTGTTGATCTTCATGATTGCCTATCTGATTATTCTAACCCCTGATTATTACTATCCTCTAGTATTGTATACCAGTAGGTACGATCTGCTATTTCTCGGCTCGTCGTGCCCACTGGGATACACTCCGGTGTATCTCACACCCTCGGGTGACTGTTTTTCAGGCCGAGCGGGTGCTGGGATGTCGGGACGTGTTGGTGAGATTCCGTGTTAGATGTTGACCCTGGACAGCCGAAAGTTCATGTATTATTTGATGTTAAAGGAAAGAGTTGTAACTCAGATGTAAATAATTGTAAAGTTAATTGTACGTAGTTAGTACTCTGATGTTGTTGCCAAGCTAGCCGTGCATATATAGAAAAGGCTCAATTCCAAAGGGGATTGGGACTCTTCTATATATGTGGCGGTCTGTCATTGCCCTGGCTGTTTTTGCAACTCTGATTTAAAAAAAAAAAAAAAAAATTTATACACTGGTTTTTGAACTCGGGGCGTGACAGATTAGATGGTATCAGAGAAATAGGAATACGATGTTTAGGTTTGGCTAGGAACGAACCCTAGGATGACTTGTGGTCACGAGAGAGTGCTGGGTTTCGGAATAGTGGTTTGGAACTTAGATGTGTTTCGTATTCGTGTTTTGAGAATCGTTGTTAGTGAAGAGTAGTCGCGGTCATGGTTTCGACCGTGGGATTGATGTTTCAGTGGAGCCAGAGGGCTCAGATCCGTACTAGTGGTTCAAAGATTGACCCCGTAATGGTAGTGACATTTGGTAAAGGTTATATTATCGACATAGAGACTGTGTAGGAAGGTATGTGATGTACCTTCAGATGTGAGTGATGTCCCCAACTAGTTGTTGGCGACAGATCTATGGTATTTCGCTTTTCTTTTGGAAAGCACGTTGGGCGGCCGACAACGTACTTCCGAAAGAACCGAGAAATACTCTGCCCTGTAAAGGGGAATATTCAGATTGGGTCTAAATGAGTAATCTGAGAGTTGTCAATATTTTGTGACTGATTGTCACTACTGTGAACCTGTTAGAGGCGTAATAGTGGATTAGTTAAGTTTAAGTTTCGGGGACGAAACTTCTTAAAGTGGTGAGTGATGTAGTAACCATGATTTTAAAATCCAGAATTCAGGTTTAAATAATTTCCAGAATTTTTTTAAATAGCAAAAATTGGTAGATAGTAGTGCAACAGTGGCCCTAAAATATCGACTTTTGATCGGGGTCTGATCTGGAAAATCCGAGGTCACCATTGCGATCGTCTCGTCGAAACATAGAAGTTTCGTATTCATATGTTTTCGATCCGACGGTCGGATCTTCCAGAAATCAGAAAAGAAGCGGGCAGGCCCCACAACTTAAGTGAATAGTAAACACTATAATTTAATTCCCCTTAGAACACTAAAGGCCGATTCACTGTTTAAGAATATGAACATAGGAGTATTAGTAATGGATCCTAGCTAATTTCGACGTTCTGAGCGCAATGGCACTGACGGATTTCGCGTTTGGCGACTCGGGTGCATCGAAGTGCGTGCCACGCGCGATAATTCGACGAACTTTATGGAACGACTTTTAATCCGAGCGTCGAACAAACCAAACAAACACGCTACCTGACAAGTCTCGACGAGCCGGACGTCGTGGCGAAGTCCGCTTCGCAATTCGGCGAACAGTTTGTCTCGAAATGCGTGAAATGCACCGAAAAAGGGGTATTTTTGAGAAAACTTTAGTATTTATGTATCTAAATTAACAAGGTTAATTCTTTAAGGTGCTGGGTGCATATTGCATCTACAGGAGGGACCTAGGGGTTCGGAGTTGATTGTACAAGGACCTTTTTGCAAAATGCAAAGAATCTTGCATTTATTTTAGGGTGTCTCTTGGGCTACTCGTGGGAGGTTACACGAGGAAGACTCTTGGGATTTATAACTCCCAAGAGTTAATCCTCATAACCTCGGGTGCTGGGGTGGCCGAGGGACACAACTCCATTAGAGGAACTTGAGAGAGAGAGAGAGAGAGAGAGAGAGAGAGAGAGAGAGAGAGAGAGAGAGAGAGAGAGAGAGAAGAAGTTGGAACCAACTTTGCTCAAGTTTGGATCTGGAATACTCTGAGGATTCTCTGGTGCCTGTGGAGTGTTACTGGAGCTTGCCGAGGTTGCGCGTGGAGGAGGGACCAAGAACCGGCTTCTTCCTCTCTTCCACAACTCCGGCTAAGGTAAGGACTCCAAACCAATGGTTGTTTGCACCCTAGACCCATAGCAGAAGCCTAATTTGGCTCTTAGGATTCTCCCTGCACAAGCCCGAGCCCCCATGCATGTTGGTTGGCCGGCGGGAGCAAGGTCTCGCCGGAAACCTAGAATAGCTCCGCCTCGGAAGAACTCCTCAACCAATGAACCAAAGTGAGAAATAAAATGATGGGCTTGGACTGTAGGAGCCAGTGATCATCTCCACGAAAATTGGTGAAGTTTGAACAAGTAAGGAAGTCGCAGAATGGAACCCTAGTTTTTGAGTTTTATGCATGTTGGCCGAGCTTCGTGCTCCGGCGCCGTCAAGCTTCTCCGACGCCGGCCACCTGCTCAGAACTCTTCTAGGGACCGAGGGGAGTCCATCCATGCACTTGCATGGCAACCATGCAGCGCGGTTGAAGCGCGGCCAAGATGGGTTCGAAATGGGATCAAATCTCGGCCGCCGGCGTTCCGGCCAACTCCGGCCGGCGAGGGTTAGTCGGGAAGCTTTTTATGGACCAGAGGAAGCTTCCATGCAATTTAGAAGGCTTCCTATAGCCTCTGTAAAAATCCGCCATTAACGGGCTTGAGCTCCAAAATGGAGCTTTGCTCCCCGCCGCCGCCGCCGCACCCCAACGCCGGGCTCGGGTCCAGGTATATTTTGGAAGTGCATAGCATCAATTGGGTGCAAGTATTTTGGTCCCAGAGCTTCTGGTTGAAGCATCACGATTTTCAAAGCATGTTGCATCTTCTTCAACCTCGGGTTATAATAATCCATGGGTGCAAGGTGAAAATTAAATTGCTGGGATTAATGCCTGAACTTAGTAGAGTAAGTTGATCCATGTTATTTTGCTCCAGGTGCTGTGATTGCAGAGAACCAACTTACTTGTTGGCTTGTGTGCTTGTGTATATATTGTGCCCCTTAGGTGTTTGATAAAATGCCACAAAGAAGTTTTAAATAGAATTAGACTTTGATTTAAATATGAAACTTGCTCTAAATAGTTCCCTGAGCTTGATGCTCACTTCAGATCAAGTTAGATCTGTGTGGACTGAGGGTTGGAACATTGTGCTTAATGTTAGTGAGCAAGGTTGTTGGATCTTTAGATCCAGCCACTTCTGTGCTGCACTAGGGCAAGCACAGTGATTTATAAGGTATTTTAAGCATACCTCTGAAACAGATTTGAAATTAGTTGAGTATAGGTTGAGTTCTTGGGTTGTCATGCTCTAGAAATAATGTTTGGCCAAAGTCCTGTTTTTGGACTGTTTGAAAAACCGCAACAGTGAGTTCTTGACTAATTTGGGGTCACTGAATGCGATGCTCGCGTTTAAATTAGGTTTTGTTGATCCAAAGAAACAAAATGGCTTTTAGGCTATGTTAGTGCATGTATTATGGGCCAAAATTTGCCTCGGGACCCGTGCTGCCACAAATGAGTGAGCACGGTGTCCAGCAAGACATAAGTAACCTGCTGGAAGTGACGGAATGTTAAAATGAATCTCCAGTTGAAAGAACGAGCGAAAACAGTGCCCAAACTGGCACTAAAAGTGAAAATTTAAAAGCCCTAGGGGTCTAGATGCAAAAGTCACATCATATACTAGTTAGTAAGTTGATTCATGAACCTTAATTCACATTCAGGGTTATTCGGTAGCATCTGGTGTGCTGAGCGTACAGTTGGTTCAGTTTAGCCGCCTGCGTTATATCAGGTGGGTTATCTTCGGTCCGGGCTTTATCAGTTCGGCCCTCGGTGTACGGTATTGGTTGGACTCCTGTTTTTGGTAACCTAGTTTATCTTGAGCCTGTCTGCCTTTGGTTGCAATATATATTACTGTTAGTTGCTTTGACTGATTGGCCATTTCGTAGTTGCACTCCTATGCTTGATTATTATATTGATCTACCAATGCTTGAGCCTGCCCTTCCTTTGATTCAGTTGTTTGCTACGTTATACCTGCTTTATGCCTGATTATGATCTTCTTTAGTGATCTTTACCATATCTGCTGATTAGTTGTTTCCAGTGGTTATATTATTGCTCTACATATTGCCATGCCTGTTTGGTCATCTGATAGTTGAGCTTGCTTCCTTGTTGTTCGCCTGTTATGCTGCTAAATACATGATCTTCTAAAATAAATATTTTTACCAAGCCTTGTAGGGTAGCATGAGTCTGTTCTTGTTTGATAGGACAAGGGCAACGCTCTACGAGGTTTGGGACCCAAAAACCTATTGTTTTCAAAGGTTTTCTTAAAAACATGTGTTTAGTTGCATAAGGGGTTAGTCTGTCTGATTGGTTGTTAGATGTTGAGCTACGCCTGTTATCAGTTCTATTCTGCCTTACATGATTATTCATTGTACCTCTGGTATTTATATCTTATCTTGGAACATTTCCATGTTGGATTGGTGAGCTTGCTTGTCCTGCTGATCAAATGATACACTGCTGAACACATAGATTTATTTAACTGATGTTTTACCGAACTTCGTAGGGTCGCCGGAGTCTGTTCTTGTTTGATAGGACAAAGGCACTACTCTGCGAGGTTTAGACCTAAAACCCAAGCTTCGTACTGTCGCCTGAGTCTGTTCTTGTTTGATAGGACGAGGGCAATGCTCTTCGAGGTTTGGACTTTTCAAAACAGTTTTCTTAAAAATATGTGTTTAAGTTTTGTATCATTTGGTTGGTCTGCATGATTGAGTTGAGTTTTTCGGTTGAGCTTATGCTGAGTTGAGATTTGCCTTGGTCTTGCATATGAGTTGAGATTCAGTTGATTTTGCCCTTGCATCCCAGTGGGGATTTCCCGGCTTGTTGCCGATTACCCGGTCAGTGGGCCGAGAGCTTGAGCATTTGCATTATGATCGCCCGCACCGTTGTTCTTCACGTACACTAGCGGGCTGATCCCCCGTAGCGGTGTACTTTACCGGTAAAGTGGTTAGTTGTGGCAACCCGTGACCGTTGTGAAGGGAATGTCAACCAGGTGGTGCCAAGTGGGCAGCCTTGCCTGAGGTCTTGTGAAGGCCAATATGGTAGCTTGTGATTGGGTCTTTGTGTTTTCATTTATTTGATGCATGTGTTGTTAAGTTGCTTTAACATGCCTCCTTGATTCTTTGATCTGGCTTCTAGTTATCTACCTATATATGATTCTTTGTGATGCCTTTGATTATAGTTTCATTGTTATCTTGCTGATTGTCCTACTCCTTGATGCGTTGATTATCCTGATACATGTTTGTCCTATTTTAAATTCTGCTAAAAGTATCTCCTATGCTTGTACCCAGATTATAAGTTTTGCTTTCTTTACAGCACCAGTTATATATCTGCATATCCTAACTGTGATTATATATCTGTTGATCTTCATGATTGCCTATCTAATTATTCTAACCCCTGATTATTACTATCCTCTAGTATTGTATACCAGTAGGTACGATCTGCTATTTCTCGGCTCGTCGTGCCCACTGGGATACACTCCGGTGTATCTCACACCCTCGGGTGACTGTTTTTCAGGCCGAGCGGGTGCTGGGATGTCGGGACGTGTTGGTGAGATTCCGTGTTAGATGTTGACCCTGGACAGCCGAAAGTTCATGTATTATTTGATGTTAAAGGAAAGAGTTGTAACTCAGATGTAAATAATTGTAAAGTTAATTGTAACTTTTGCTTGTAGTTGTACGTAGTTAGTACTCTGATGTTGTTGCCAAGCTAGCCGTGCATATATAGAAAAGGCTCAATTCCAAAGGGGATTGGGACTCTTCTATATATGTGGCGGTCTGTCATTGCCCTGGCTGTTTTTGCAACTCTGATTTAAAAAAAAAAAAAAAAATTTATACACTGGTTTTTGAACTCGGGGAGTGACAGTACTCACAGACGACTCAACCTTTTTCCATACGCTCCTAGTTGATCTTCTCCGCTCGCTCCGCAACGCTTCTCGAATCCACGATCTGCGTCCAACGCTGAATCCACGACGTCCAACGTCGACTCCACGACGTCCGACCGAATCCACGGTCTTCACCCAGTAGCACACTTCGAATCCACGAACGTACCTCGCTCCGAATCCACGAGAGCGGTAGCACCTTGAATCCACAAGGCCACGCGAGTCCACGCGCCGATTTTGGGGAAATCGTTGTTTTTGGGTGGTGATGATCCGCCGAATACTTAGATTAGAAATAGATCGGAAATACCATCTAAGTATTCATTAATTTGATTCTACTCAAAATCTGAGTTTGGAAAACCTAGAATCAAATTATTAAAATAGATGAAGAAACATAGAATTAAATCTAGTATTTTCTTTCTTCTCTATTTGTGTGGATCTATCTATTTCGGTCGTATTTTTCCCTTTTTCGTGGTTTTCCTAAAAGATGAATTAAAGGGTCTATATATAGGTTAGAAACCATTGGAAGAGGATAAGAATCAAAAACTAACCTTTTCTGGAATTTTTCAGGACGGCGATCCGGATCGGATTTCGGCGATCCGGATTGCAGTAGCGAGACAGACAGTTTCCAGAAAAACAAAGGTTCGGGATCCGGATCGAAGTGCCTGATCCGGATCGTTCATATAATTCACCAAACACCAACGTTCGGGATCCGGATTGAAATGCCTGATCCGGATCGTTCAAATAATATGGTAAAACCAGTGTTCGGGATCCGGATCAAAGGAGGCTACGATCCGGATTGTATTTGCGTATGAACAAACACCCTTTGGGATCCGGATTGGAAAGTCTGATCCGGATCCTGAACATGTCCCATGCCCAGTTTTTGATTTTTATGCAATTAAAAATTCATCCAAGTGTTTCTACACTATAAGAAGTATTCGGATCACCAAAGATAATTAGTTAAACATACCAGATCCTTTTGAATTCTTCTTTCTTGAGATTGAGTTATATGATCCAACCTTCTTTATCTTCAATCTTCAAGACTTAACCGAATTCACGAAATACGCCAACTCAAATTCCGTAACAACCCACAATCCAAAATCGGGTAAAATAATCTGTATCCGGTCAACCGCCTACTATCCGCGGTAGCCGCAATGCCCCACAACCCAATAATCAAATACCACCTATCCCCGACCCCAAGGTCCCGGCTACACTATCCCGTACCCCTGCTCAAACCCGAGCAACAAGAACCACCTGACTAAAGAATAAGGAGAAAGAAGCAAGCATGGTTTCTCCTAAGTCAAGTTCCAATATAATAGTGTAGCAACAAAAAGTGGCCTATCTAGATGACCATACAAGCATGCTTATGTCCTCAAGAAAGATAAAAGAAAAGGTGACCAATAGTGGTTCCACATGTGTAACAATTAATAGCTCCGCATAGATATAACCATCATGCTAAAATATTATCCAACCACACATGTCTATAATCCATGTTCCATAATAGAGCATTATTATCCACCTATGCATGTCATAAAATCCTCAAGTAGTACCAACCATCAAGGTAATTCAATTATCCCAAATTAAGATTCAATTCCACATGCAAAGTTAACCGCTAACATAGCAAACCATATGTCCCAACAAACATGCAAGATCCAACCACAATTGTTAATCAATTGTCCTAACATAGGGGATCACTCTAATAAGCCTAATGGGCATGTCGAAATAGAGGGAAACAGCAACCACCCACCTCGATAGCGAAGCATGTATCCAAATGCGCCCACACTCCGGGGAAACCTCGGTACACCGCAAAGCTGCAAAAGTAACCCACACGAGGCACAATTAATCCACTAATCCTCAAATTACAGTTGTCCATACAATCAGCCATAAAAAAAGGCTTAATTTCACCTGCGAGAAGACATCAGAAAATTCCATAAAAATAACCATCACGATCCTCGCCACGAGACGATCGAAACGAGTACTCGCACGTCCAGATCCGACACCTGTAGGCCAAGGAACAAATGAAACACCGCCGCGAGCCAAAATTCCTCACAACAAATATTCTGCGGCAAACAGTCTAGAAGATGCATAAATATCACCTCTGTGCAGTCCTCCAAAAATTCCAAAAAAATCACGGTTGCATTCCTCGCTTCGAGTAGATGAAAATCGAGTATTCATACGCCTTAATCTGATACTTGTAGGCCAAGAAATAAATCGGACAAGCCAGTGCTGTCCAAAAAGCCACCACAGAAAATAGGGTAAAAAGGTGCCTCCGGAACCATGCCAAAAACCCAAAACGACGCAAAGTGATGAACACGGAAATCGAAGACTTACCTCTTAGGAACACACTGCCGAAGAAATCGTCCAAAAATTCCTCCTGGTATGTGCACAGGAAATTTCCGACTGAACCGCGACGGAAATGAGCCGAAAAAGGGAAACGTCGAGGCGCACCGTAAAACAAAGATCGCCGCTGCCGAGCCTCCAAAAATCCAGGGGATCCACCACAAGATCAAAAACATCACAAGGAACAAGTTTCCTAAAGGTTTCTTCCTCTCAATCCCTCTCTAAGACTCGAAAAAAGTAGAAAAAGAGAGAGGGGAGGGGTATTTATAGGCCCAGCCCAGCCCAGCCAACAACCGGATTCTGGTGCCGGATTCGGGCGCCCGAATCCGGCCCAAAATCCGTTACTGTACAAGCCCGAAACTCTCCCAGCGCGCCACGTCACCGCGCCCCGCGCGCCCGGTCCACGCGCGCCCGCCAATCGCGGCGCGCCGCGTGGCGTCGCGGTCCACAGCGGGAACCGTGGGCCGCGGTTCACGCCGGATCCGCCGGGTCAGTGCGCCCGCCAATGAGCGGGCGACACGTGGCCCGGTCGGTCCATCGTGCGCCGCGCCCGGCCGCCTGTCGCGCGTGCGTTGACTGGCCAATCACTGCGCGCCACGTGTCATTGCCAACACTCGCTGCGCCCGGTGCATGAACCTGATGCACCCGTTGAATCCAAAGCCGACACGTGTCTCCAGCGCGCCCAATGGGGAGCCGCCACGTGTCACACCCATCTCTGTAGACCGCGCCCGCGCCTGCGCCTGCCCGCTGCCGCCCCCGCGCCTGCGCCGCCGTGCTCCGCCGCCTGCCCGCTGCCGCCCCCGCGCCTGCGCCGCCGTGCTCCGCCGCCTGCCCGCCGCCTGCCCGCCGCCGCCGGCGCCACCCCGGCCGCCGGAACAATAAAACTGCCTCGAAATCCGTGTTTGCACATCCGGGCTTAGAAAAATATAAGTAAATAGCCCATTTTCATCGTTTTCGCGTGCTGAATCCAAATTTGAAGTCCATTTTGCCAAATTCCGCTTCTAAAATTTGTCGAAGGCATCCGGACAGGTAAACTTAATCTAAATTTCGCGCTGGGTCCATTTCTGAGGTCCGATTCGTGCGCAAACACCTCCAACACACAGCAAAGGCCTCCGAAAGCTGCTAAACGCACTACCCGAGGGAAGTAGTAGCAGGAAAGACCCCTTACGAAGAGTAATGTTGGTCTTGACCCCAGGAGAACCCTTAGAAGCAAATACTTTGTACCTTCCTGCCCAATAAGGATGTGAAGACTTAGTTGTCTTTGGTGTTGGCTATTTATTTATGGGTTAAATAGGTCCAACTTCTTGCCTCGAGACAATAGGCCCAATAAGTTGAGTTGGTTGAGCCCAATAAGTTGAGTGGGGCTGCGGTCCACAATAGACCTAACGGCAAGAGACCCAACAATAGACCCAACGTCCAGGTGGGTTGAGTCCGGTCGAGATCCGTGGCGCTGTGTCTGTACGCTTTAAGTGTATTGGTTGCATATCGCTAAAAGCTCGAGCTTTAGGGATTAATGGTTGGTGCCAACGATCCGACATTTGGGACTTAGTGGTGTCACCGCTAAGAGAATTCGAGGGGATACTCGGAAGGGATTGGCTTATTGAGTATCAGGTGCTAGTCGATTGCGAGAAACCGAGCGTGCCGTCTTGGGGCACACCCGTTCTATTCGTACGGAAGAATGACGGGAGTCTACGATTGTGCATCGACAATCGGGGAATAGATAGGGTCATAGTAAAGAACAAATACCCCTCACCTTGGATTGATGACCTATTCGACCAACTACAGGAGTGACGGCGTCCTCAAAGATTGATCTGCAGTCCGGCTATTGCCAGTTTAGAGTCCGGAGAGATGACATATCGAAAACCGTTTTTCGAACTCGGTATGGTCATTACGAGTTTGTTGGGTTATATGTAATACGGATCTAAATAGGGGAAAAAACACCTAGAGGGGGGTGAATAGGTGTAAACGTATAAACACTCAAAAATCGTTGCGATAAAAACCCAATGCGGAAATAAAAAATAATACGCAAGATTTTTACGTGGAAAACTCCATCACCGGAGTAAAAAACCACGGGACCGATAACACGGCAGAAATCCACTAGAATTAAAACACGTACAAGGTGATTTACCGTACACAATTACGACTCAACCTTTTCCATACGCTCCTAGAGGATCTTCTCCGCTCGCTCCGCGACGCTTCTCGAATCCACGATCTGCGCCCAACGCCGAATCCACGGCGTCCAACGTCGAATCCACGACGTCCGACCGAATCCACGGTCTTCACCCAATAGCACCCTTCGAATCCACGAACGTGCCTCGCTCCGAATCCACGAGAGCGGTTGAACCTTGAATCCACAAGGACACGCGAATCCACGCGCCGATTTTTGGGGTAAATCGTTGTTTTTGGGTGGTGATGATCCGCCGAATACTTAGATCAAAGATAGATCGGAAATACCATCTAAGTATTCATTAGTTTGATTCAACTCAAGATGTGAGTATGAATACCTAGAATCAAACTAATCAATATAGATGAAGAAACATAGAGTATTCTCTAATGATTTCCTTTCTTCTCTATATGTGGATCTAGAGGCGTATATATGAAAATGACGGCTATTGTTATTTTCGGCCTCTTTTTGGATTAACCCTAGAAGAAGAGTCATAGGGTCTATTTATAGGTTAGAAACCCTAGGAAGGAGATAAGAATCAAAAACCTAACATTTCTGGAGATTTTACGGACGGCGATCCGGATCGGATTAGCTGTGATCCGGATCGTCGTAACGAGTCAGGTAATTCCAGAAAAACGAAGGTTCGTGATCCGGATCGAAGTGCTTGATCCGGATCGTTCATACAGTTCACCAAACATCAACGTTCGGGATCCGGATTGCGAAGCCTGATCCGGATCGTTCAAGGAAGATGGTAAACTCAGTGTTCGGGATCCGGATCAAGAGAGGCTACGATCCGGATTGAACTGGTGTATGAACGAACCACCTTCGGGATCCGGATCGAACAACCTGATCCGGATCCTGAACATGTCCCAAGTCCAGTTTTTGATGTTTATGCAATGAAAGATTCTTCCAAGTGTTTCTACACTACAAGAAGTATTCGGATCACACAAAATCTTTAGTAAAACATACCTGATCCTTTTGAATTCTTCTTTCTTGAGATTGAGTTAAATGATCCAACTTTCTTCACCTTCAATCTTCAAGACTTGAGACTTTCACGAAACTACGCCAACTCAAATTCCGTAACAATCTCCCCCTTTGGCGGTTTCGTGACAAAACACAGATCCACTAAAGAAAATTCAAAAAGATATTTTTGTTGCTATCACCATACAACAAAAATTTACAATGGAGATCCAAAAATTTAAAAACATGGGATAAACTCCTAAAACAGACTCTAGACTTAGACATCTGTACTTTCTGCACAAAGAAATCATTCTTGACAAAAAGAGATCGTTAGATACCTCAAGAATATTTAGCATACAAAACCTAGTACAGAGATAGAGTTTATCTGATCATCATGACATTTGAGAATTCAGATATGTAAGAGAATCATAGTCAAAAACCAACATATCTTCTATGCAATTAAAAACCAAATGTCACAAAAGGTTAGTCCAACATCAACTTGTTAGTCATATTACATGCCCAAATAGTTAGTCGAATAGTTAGTCGAGACATGCAAACAATCACAAGATGAAAACCAAAGTTGAAGTTGAAGTGATACTTACCTTGATGTATACAAAATCTTCATCAGCAAGATTTTCACAATCATTGTTCAAGTTCCCTTGATGTTCACTTACCTTGATGTTCATTCACATCATCATTGTTCATCATTGATGTATACAAGATCACAATTTTCACAATATCATTGTTCAAGTTCTTTAAACTCTCTCCCCCTTTTTGTCACAAACAAAGCCAAAGTTACCAAAAAAAAAAAATGAAGGAGAGTTAAAAAAAAAATATCAACGAAAATGTTCCGAAAGTTTAAGAACTAGAACTAAAAGTAAGTCCTAAAAACTGAAAAACCTGCACAAAAAGATTAAAAATCTGCAAAAGAATAAAAAGTTCCTGCATAAGTGAATTGTTAGTCAGACGATTCTGGCATCTGAATCTGAGTCAACCGAGGCGGAGTCTTCAGAGCTCGTACAACCCAGCTTTTTCAAAATTCCTTTAAGCATTCCCGAGATCGTAGTACATTCTTGCTTCATCTGATGTATGTCCTTGGACATCTTTCTGAGTTCTAGAGCCATTTTATCTTGTTCTTGTTTTATGGAAGACTCTAGATTTCCCTTTTGGTCAGTTCTTCTGGAAGTTGAAGAACGTTGAGTGACGATTGACGGAGCAGTCTGACCTTCATTCCGAGGAGATCGTCTTGGCAAAAAGGATGGATTGCTTGGCACATTCTTTTTCATGGCTTGCTGCTTAAGTATTGAGGAAGGCTTCAGTAGCTTCTTTTTCTTTAGGTAAACCTTATTTTCTTCATCAATGCCTTGTTGTACTTCGTCAAGAAATGTGTCCCAATCTTCTTCGTCTTCTGATTCAGTGTCAATTTGAGAAATATTCCTTGGGTTCTCTTGACATGGTTCATTTATTTCAATACCTCGAGCTCGTCCAGGTCGTCGAGCAAGTCTTTTTCTTTTTAGGAAAATGGATGAAGAAGTCATCGGTGCTTTTCCTTTTTCCGCAGCAGTAAGCGGAGCCTTTTCCGTTGATGTTTCTGCATGGGCTTTCCCTTTTGATGCAACAGAGGTTTTCTGTGGCGATTCTTCAGGATGTGTTTCATCATCAGATAACTCATCCCAGTTAACTTCATCCTTTTTAGCTCTCTTGGCAGTGTCTCTCGTATGTACCATAGCAGTAAGTAGGAAAACAATCCAAGTGATCACCATTGCTAATGGTTTCTTTGAGAAAAGAAATCCTGTGTGGAACGACTCAAGAACACATGAGAAAATTGTTAATTTTCAAAGATTTTAAAAATTGTACCCAAACAATCATAATCATGTAGAGAGACTAAGAATCGAATTAGTTTTGCAAAAGGACTTTTAGAAATAGATCAATTGCATGATTTTCGAAAATCCTTATTATATGCCCTAAAACCGAAATTTTAGAAATCGAAGCCTAAAAATCCGTTAATCAGGAGAATACCTAGCACATAATCAAAACTAATCTACCCAGAGTTCTTATTTCAAAAGAAATTTGATCAAAAACCATCCACAAACAAAGTTGATCCAAGAATTTCATGACGTTTGTGGAAGAAGAGAGAAAAACGGTGAAAAACCGAGATTTTGATCAATAAAACTTACTTGGAGTTGAAGAACTTGAGTTTGAAAGCTTCCAGGAAGGATGAAATCTAGAGAGAGAGGCTCTGGAAACTTTGGAACAAAAGATTGGAGTAAAAGAAATCAAAAACCCTTTTGTTCTTTATAAAACCTAGCCGCGATCCGGATCAGTTCATAACTGCGATCCGGATCGGCTACCCGCAGTGAGAAACTACGTTCGGGATCCGGATCTGTAGATACAATCCGGATCGTCAGCCCGCAGAAGAATTCCTGCGTTCGGGATCCGGATCATCTAGCCCGATCCGGATCGGCTCCAACTTTTTCTTTAGAAAATTTCAGAGAAATTCAAGAAAAACCAGAAAAAGATTGTAAGCACAAATGTGTATCAACTTTAAACAAAAATCATCGTTTCATACAACAAGAATTAGATTATGCCAAATCTATCAATAATATCCAAAAATGAAACGAAAATTTACAAAAATTAAATCCCTTAAAGTTGAACACCTTCAATTACATCTAACTTGATCTTATGAGTAATGCCTTTATCAAATCATCAATTCAGTAAAGAAAATGAAATACAAAGATCAATAGATGTTTGAAATCCCAAATATAATAGATAATGTATCTAGACAATCTGTTGAAGAGAGTGGCTCTTTGAGCATCTTTCTTTAAAAACCCACCTTATACCAACCTTGAAATTTGACGGAGTCAAGTATTTCAACATGCATTTTACTTAATCAAAAAATTTGAACAACCATGCTTGGTATACATGTGGTAGCTGCACACAATACTCGGACGACCGAGGTGGTAGCTCTTTCCTCCATGTGGTGGTAGTTTTCACACTCCTCATTGGGATGTAACTCTTTCCACATCTTTTGAGCATTTTACTTTTTCTATGACTCCCCCTCAATTGGCTATCAATTACTTAAAATATAAAGTATTCAACCAAATATTGATCTCGATTTCATACTCGACTAAGCAGTCAAATAAGATAATGACTATACTAAGAGATCATAGAGAGAGAGAAATTGACTTTGATCACTTAGAAGATGATTTAATTAACATAAATGATCATTGCAACAGTGAAATATTATGATGGTAAAAGCATAATAAATTTCTAAATGTGCGTAAAGATGCAATTAAAGTCAAATATGATCTATGCTCAATCAATGTCCTATGTACAAACATAGATAATGAACAAAACAAAAACAAATACAAAACCTATCCTAAGCAAAGGTTTCAAAAAGAAGTTTATTTCAAGGAAAGCATTCCAATTGCTTTTCGTAAATGAATAAAACGTTTTTGATCCAAAGGTTTTGTTAGAATGTCAGCTAATTGATCCTCAGTTGAAATATATGAAAGTTGAAGAGTATTTGATTCAACTAGCTCTCTAAGAAAATGATATCTAAGCTCAATATGTTTTGTTCTAGAGTGCAACACAGGGTTTTTAGAAATGTTAATTGCACTTGTGTTGTCACAAAGAATTGTTACCGAAGATGCTGAAATGCGGAAGTCGCTCAATACGCTTTTCATCCAAATGAGTTGAGTTGAGCAACTTCCAGCTGAAATGTATTCCGCTTCGGCAGTCGAGAGTGCTATGCAATTCTGCTTTTTACTGTGCCATGCAACAAGGCAATGGCCAAGATAGAAGCATGCACCACTCGTGCTTTTCCGATCATCCACAGATCCTGCCCAATCGGCATCTGAGTATCCAACAATATCCAGACTTGTTCCCATAGGATACCAAATTCCGAAATTAATTGATCCTTTGATGTACCGGATGATCCGTTTCACCGCTTTCAGGTGAACCTCCTTTGGTGCTGATTGATATCTCGCGCAAATCCCAACACCAAAAGATATATCCGGGCGACTAGCCGTGAGGTAAAGTAGACTTCCAATCATACTTCGATACAGTTTCTCGTCTACATTCTCACTATGTGATTCACTTCCAAGTCCCTTGTGGCTAGTTCCCATTGGAGTTGGAAAATCTTTACAATTTTCTAGATCAAACTTTTGACCAACTCCATTGCATACTTGGATTGACTCAAGTGAATACCTTCATTATTTTGTTTAATTTGCAATCCAAGGAAATAAGTCAATTCGCCCATCATGGACATCTCAAATTCGCTTTCCATGGTCTCCGCGAATTTAGAAGCATCATTATCTCTTGTTGCGCCAAATACAATGTCATCGACATAGATTTGTGCTACAATGAAATTGCTTTGATAATGCTTCACAAAGAGAGTCCTATCAGCTCCCCCTCGAGTATAGCCCTTCTCCAAAAGGTGCTTTGTTAACCTTTCGTACCATGCTCGCGGTGCTTGTTTCAGACCGTAAAGAGCCTTTTTCAAACGAAAAACATGGTTAGGTTGTTTATGATCTACAAAACCTTTCGGTTGAGCCACATAAACTTCCTCATTTAAAAACCTATTTAGAAATGCGCTCTTAACGTCCATTTGAAATAATTTGATTTTAAAATGACAAGCAATAGCAAATAATATACGAATGGACTCGAGTCTAGCTACAGGGGCGAATGTTTCATCAAAGTCTATACCTTCTACTTGAGAGTGGCCTTGAGCAACTAATCGTGCTTTGTTCCTGATGATAGTACCATCCTCATTTTTCTTGTTCTTGAAGATCCATTTGGTACCTATCACATTGTGTTGCTTTGGAGGCTTCGTTAATTCCCAGACTTTATTTCGCTCAAATTGATGGAGCTCTTCCTGCATTGCTTTAATCCAGTAGTCATCCTGAAGAGCTTCATCTATGTTCTTTGGTTCGATTAAAGATACGTAGCAAGCGAATCCACAAACCAACTGCCTCCGAGTTCTAACTCCTTCTTGTGGATCTCCAATAATATTCGATTCCGGATGATCCTTGGAGATTCGTAACGTTTGTTGAAACGGAGTACTCGGAGATACATGAGATGATTCCTGCACATCAGATAAACTTGAAGAACCATTAGATGCATCATTAATATTGGAAGTATTATTATGAGAAGATGCATTAGCAGGAGAATCATCATCTAGAGAGATATCGAGGGTAGATTTTCCAGATCCAAAGTGAAAAGCTTCATCTACTTTAACATTTATAGATTCTACGATCGTCTTAGATTCAATGTTAAATACTCGATATGCTCTGCTATTCGTAGAATAACCCAAAAAGATCCCTTCATCACTTCGAGAGTCGAACTTTCCAAGTTTTTCACGGTCACGTAAAATGTAACATCGACTCCCGAAGACACGAAAATATTTGATGTTGGGTTTTCTACTAAACCACAGCTCATATGGTGTATTTAAAGTTCCTGGGCGCAAGTAAACTCTATTAATGACATAGACAGCGGTGTTCACGGCTTCAGCCCAAAAATGTAGCGGTAAGTTCCGGCTATGAAGCATCACACGCGCCATCTCTTGAACAACCCTGTTCTTGCGCTCAACAACACCATTCTGCTGAGGTGTATAGGGTGCCGAGAATTCATGTTAATGCCATTTGAAGTGCAAAAAATCAATGAATTTTGAATTTATGAATTCTCCACCTCTATCACTTCTAACACGAATGATCTTTTCATTCTTTTCAATCATAATACGATGGCAAATCTCATGAAAAGAGTCAAACGTATCAGCTTTCTCTTTTAAAAATGCTACCCAAGAAAACCGAGAGAAATCATCAACCAATAAAAAAATGTACCATTTACCTCCCAAAGATGGTTGACGGGTCGGCCAAAAGAAAAAGAAGAAAAGAAAGTAGTATACATAAACTACACAAGATTTAATCGAAGAACGATTAAAGACAAGGAGGGGTTTCACCTTTGCATACCCAAACCTTTTGAGTTTGGAGTATGTTGGCAATGGTTGAGAAGTTTTCCTTGATGAAGACGTCTTGCAAGATTGGTCTTTTTCTTTTGTCATCGTCTTGTTTGAAGTACTACCAATGTCCTTTTCTTTAGGAAAATCCTTCTTTGAATTCCATGGAGTGAACTTATTGGTAGCAGTTGCAAGATGTGGTTGATTTGATCTTTGAGCTCCAATCTTGCAATTTCTTCCAATGTGCCCTGCAGAATTACAACGAAAACATACCTTTGTGCTTGACGATTCTGAAGAGGATGAAGTAGGTTTGTTGTCGTTAGTTGTCATGATTTCCGGTGTCGGAGGAGGAGATACCGACTGAGGCACAAAGACTGTCCCAACCGAACTAAAATTGTCTTCAGTTCGATTGTATCCGAGGCCGAACTTGTTTGTTTGACCAAGACCAAGAAGTTTATCCAACTTACTCCTTCCTAAAGAAAATTGCTGTAAGTCATCCTTGAGTTGGCAAATGGTCTCTGTCATTTCCAATTTTTCCCGTCGGGCCTCGCCGTAGAGCTTCAAGAATAGTTCGCTTTGTTCACCATATCTATATAGTTCTTCTCGAGTTGCTCATTGGACTCTTGAAGGGAAACATTTTCTTTTATCAGTTTATATCCCTTTCCACTTCAAGATCGGTCGAGAGAGAAGTTACCCTTTTTACTTCTTCTTCGAGATCCTGCAATCTCCCTCTCAACCCCTTGTTTTGCTTAGCCGGTTTCTTTAAATCCCGTAAAGATCTGTGATAGGCTAGAGCAAATTCTTCACCTTCCGAATCATCCAATTCGTTGTCCGTTGCATTCTTTTCAACAGTGGAGTTGGACAACGACTCGGATGTACTTGCCATAAAGCACATGAAGGGTGAAGATACGGACGCGTGGAATGCGGCGGAGCTCTTTTCTTCATCACTCGAAGACGACTCATTTGACGTTGAGTTGTCATCCCAGGTGACGACCCTGCATCGCCTTCTTCTTTGCCGGATACTTGTTAGGACACTCTGTTGCAATGTGGCCGTAGCCTCGACATTTGAAGCATTGAAGTTGTCCTTCTGAACTTTCTTATCCTTTGAGAAGTTCTCTTGCTTTCTTGACTTGTAACTTGAAGTACCCTTGCCTTTGTTCGACTTTCCGAAGGATGGAGATTTGCTTGAATTACCCCTTCGAAAGTTGCGGCGAAACTTCCTTGTCAAGAGAGCGAGCTGCTTCTCAATTCCTCCATAGAAAGGGTTCTCGTCATCGTCTGGAGGGATGTATCCGCGTCTTCTTCCTTAGTTGTTTTCAACGCATAACCTGAAGACTTAGAAGTGGATGCCTTTCCAGAAGAATTGTTAGTAGTAAACGTCATTTCATAAGTTGTAATGAACAACTAATTCTTCTACACGTATTTCGTCCGGGTGTTTAATAGTTTCAATGGCAGTAACCTTTGGGCGAAATCGTTCAGGAAGAGTTCTTAAGATCTTTCTTACAATCTTAAATTCTGGAATCTTCTCTCCCAGATTAGCACATGAGTTTACGATGTCTTGCAATCGTGTATAGTAGTCCGTGAAAGATTCATTTTCTGCCATTAAGATAGAGTCAAACTTGCTCGTAAGCATTTGCAGTTTCTGAATCTTCACGAGGTTAGTTCCCTCATGTGTAACCTGAAGAACATCCCAGATTTCTTTCGCAGTCTCACATGCCGAGACGCGAGAGAATTCAGTTTGAGATAAGGCATTAAAAATAGCATTAATTCCCTTGCCATTGTAAGAAGATGAATCTAACTCTTCCTTGGTCCATTTCGACCTAGGTTTTAAGGTGCGAACATCACCAATAAATTCAGTTGGATTAGACCATCCTAATTCAATTGATTGCCACACCCGTTCGTCGATGGAAATTAAAAAGGCTTTCATCCGTACTTTCCAGTACGCATAATTTGTTCCATCGAAGAACGGGGGTCGGTTGATGTTTCCACCTTCAACCATTGTTTACAACCCTATTCCCGCTCTGATACCACTTGTTGGGTTATATGTAATAAGGATCTAAAGGGGAAAAAAACACCTAGAGGGGGGTGAATAGGTGTAAACGTATAAACACTCAAAAATCGTTGCGATAAAAACCAATGCGGAAATAAAAATAATACGCAAGATTTTTACGTGGAAAACTCCATCACCGGAGTAAAAAACCACGGGACCGATAACACGGCAGAAATCCACTAGAATTAAAACACGTACAAGGTGATTTACCGTACACACTTACGACTCAACCTTTTCCATACGCTCCTAGAGGATCTTCTCCGCTCGCTCCGCGACGCTTCTCGAATCCACGATCTGCGCCCAACGCCGAATCCACGGCGTCCAACGTCGAATCCACGACGTCCGACCGAATCCACGGTCTTCACCCAATAGCACCCTTCGAATCCACGAACGTGCCTCGCTCCGAATCCACGAGAGCGGTTGAACCTTGAATCCACAAGGACACGCGAATCCACGCGCCGATTTTTGGGGTAAATCGTTGTTTTTGGGTGGTGATGATCCGCCGAATACTTAGATCAAAGATAGATCGGAAATACCATCTAAGTATTCATTAGTTTGATTCAACTCAAGATGTGAGTATGAAAACCTAGAATCAAACTAATCAATATAGATGAAGAAACATAGAGTATTCTCTAATGATTCCTTTCTTCTCTATATGTGGATCTAGAGGCGTATATGAAAATGACGGCTATTGTTATTTTGGCCTCTTTGGATTAACCCTAGAAAAAGAGTCATAGGGTCTATTTATAGGTTAGAAACCCTAGGAAGGAGATAAGAATCAAAAACCTAACATTTCTGGAGATTTTACGGACGGCGATCCGGATCGGATTAGCTGTGATCCGGATCGTCGTAACGAGTCAGGCAATTCCAGAAAAACGAAGGTTCGGGATCCGGATCGAAGTGCTTGATCCGGATCGTTCATACAGTTCACCAAACATCAACGTTCGGATCCGGATTGCGAAGCCTGATCCGGATCGTTCAAGGAAGATGGTAAACTCAGTGTTCGGGATCCGGATCAAGAGAGGCTACGATCCGGATTGAACTGTGTATGAACGAACACCTTCGGGATCCGGATCGAACAACCTGATCCGGATCCTGAACATGTCCCAAGTCCAGTTTTGATTTTTATGCAATGAAAGATTCTTCCAAGTGTTTCTACACTACAAGAAGTATTCGGATCACACAAATCTTTAGTAAAACATACCTGATCCTTTTGAATTCTTCTTTCTTGAGATTGAGTTAAATGATCCAACTTTCTTCACCTTCAATCTTCAAGACTTGAGACTTTCACGAAACTACGCCAACTCAAATTCCGTAACC
>JAQNDB010003542.1:0-28765 GCA_029204045.2 Tillandsia leiboldiana | reverse complement strand
AAGGATGGTTGTATAAAGGGAATTGCAAGATTATATTCATGTTAAATATTATCGAGGACTTACAGCATTTATATATCATGATGATGAATTGTAAATGCTTACCTAAGGGACTTACCTATGTGATTGACAGCATGCTTGTATGAGATTATGGACTTTTAGTAGCACTTGCATCTCAGGAGACTAGATACTAGTAAATAGCTATATCTTGCATAAAGGTTGTGGTCTAATACTTTGGGAATATTATGTTAAGGAGAATATCATGATTTATCGGGTGGAGATTGTTTGCATGGCAAAGGTTGGCATTTGACATTCTTGTACACTGGATACTTAAGCGATAGTAGCCTTAGTTCTTGTAAGAATTGGTCACCTATACTTAACTTGCTAAGTGAAGGACATTGCATGCTTATATGGTCTGGTTAGGCCATCTTTTACTGCTACAAATACTTTTTGGAACTTGACTTAGGAGAAACCTGTTATCCTTTCTCCTTCTGTGTAGTCAGGCGGTCTGGTCGCTCGGGTGCGAGCAGGGGTCGGGGGGGTAGTGTAGCCGGGACATTGGTGTCAGGGACGGGTTGTGCTGGATTATAGACGGCATGTATTGCGGCAACGCGGATATTGGGCGGTTGATCGGACATTTATTTATGCACCAGATGGTTATCAGATTTCTCTAGTGGGCGGGGTTTTACTATTTAGTGTAACGACCGTGCGGTAGGAGCCGGTTCTATCACTTATTTAATGTGCAACCGTGCCGGTCAGGAGCCGGTCTGTCACTATTTAATGTGCAACCGTGCCGGTCAGGAGCCGGTCTGTCACTTAATTAATGTGCAACCGTGCCGGTCAGGAGCCGGTCGTCACTTATTTTGGGTGCGACCGTACCGGTCAGTAGTCGGTCTGTCACCTATTTTGGGATGCGGCCGTACCGGTCAGTAGTCGGTCAGTATTCCCACAAATGAGTTCTTGAGTTCGACAGAAGAGCAGGCAGTAATCGGTTTTATACCGGCCCATTTGATTGGGTTTACTCGGTCAGATACCTTCATTGTTGCACTCGTGCCTCGGGGGCTGAGTAGAGCCTAGTAGCTGTGTTTAGACCCGTACTAGTGTTGTTGGGAGCGTTAGGTTTGACGGTGGTCCCGTGTCGTGTGAGTACTTTGACGTATGGAGAGGTTAAGCCTTAGATAAGGGCAGATAGCGTGAGTGTCTTCAGCTTTCTTGTCAGTTTACTGCCTTGGTTATTTTATGTCTCTTTCGGACTGGTGGGCAGACGTCGGGCTGACGGTGGTACCACTGAGAAACTCCCTTGTGGTGTAGTTCTCACACCTTTGGGGGTTTTCCCCCTCCTTTCTTTCCTCTACTTATTTTGCAGAGTCTTAGCGGGTGTTGCTGTTCTGCGGTCGTGATCGAGGCGAGGGAGTTCCGAGTAGATCCCTACCCATGATTGGAGAGTAGCGGGTACCCCTTCGAGGAGAGCTCAGTAGATTAGTTATTTTATTTTCTCTTTGGAGACTGATGTAGTGAGGATATGATATGTATTGAGAGATGTACACTGATATATTTTATTGGAGATATCTCCCTGTTGAGTTCCGAGTTTGTATATGAGGATACTGTATGATTACCATTTTTTTGGGAGATGGACATTGTTGTTTTATTTCCAGTTGTACAGTGGTTGATTTTAGTTATACAGCAGATTTTTTTTATTTATAGCTCTGATATCTGTTTAGCTGTAGTACTTTTCTTGCAGGTAGGACGCTTCGCCCTATGCGGGTTTGGCATAGGTGGCGGATCTGTTGGCGAGCCGGGTCGTGTCGCAGTTCGACCCCGGGGCGTGACAGGATTAGGTTGGTATCAGAGCCTAGGTTGTAGGTCGTGTGGACTTAGGAACCCTAGGCTTATGGTTTGACCGTGGATGACTTCGTGAGAGTCGTGATTTATAGCGAGAGTCCTGATGAGTTTATACCTTTCCCAGGGGCGGGAGATATGATCGGCATGTTTATTCTCCTAAGTGATATGTGGCTGCAGACAACATAATGCTGTGGAACGGGTGACATGCTTTAGACTTTCGCTGGATTGGGTCGAGTGGCTTTTGTGTGCTGATTTACAGTTTCGTCGTGGCGAGCGGTGTCTCCCCGACGCTGGGTTTTGACCCGTGTGCATCCTGTCATAGCAGTTGAGCTTTGAGCGGTGGTTTTGGGCCGGATACCCGGATTGAGGTCAGAGAGTTCCGGACCCAGATGACAGGATTGTCAGAGGCATATCAGCGAATGGTGTGTGCAGGGGAGGGTGTCACGCCCCGGGGTTCGAATCGCGCGGAAGAGGAGCCACCGATGCCCCTGACTCAGCCATATATTTTTTTTTTTAATACGTTACTCCCGGCGCGTGCACAGACCCGCCGCATATACAAATTCACTCTGCAAATAAGCAGAGGCCCCTTTGTATATGCACGGCGTCTCAATACAAGGTCTCACAAGGCGTAGTACAAACAATCTCTAACCACATCAGTTGGGGTCTCGTACACAAACAACCCAAACAATTCACATGACATTCTAGCATTCACTTGGAGCATGGAGGCCGGTGTTTGAAAGGATAAATAATCACAGGTTTTGAAAGCGGCATCCACACGATGCCCTCGTTTGTGAAAACAGTTCGCAAACACATAAATCCCACAAGGTTTATAAAGCTCGGTGCCCACACGACACCCGTTTTAAAAATAGTTTCGCAAACGGTTTTCTTTGTTTTTTCATCGTTCAAAACGGCCAAGTAAGAGAGAACGTAGTATTCATTCAATTATTCAAATAAAAAGGAAAGAAAAGGGCAACATCCACTTCGACCCCACGGGGGTGTCGCAATCCACATCTAGCTACCATGAATAATAAAAGGAAAGGGAAAGAAGAGTCACTGTTCTGAAGTCATCCAAAAATCAGATCAGCACCCTAACGTCCTCACCGGCGCCCTAGCACTCGCCCCTGGACGAACCTGTCACGGAGTGGGAAGTCAGTGACTAGAATAATCATGATGAGCAAGAATACTATAATAAAACAAACCGCTGTAACTAGAGCAACTGTCACCCCCCTCCCATGTACCGTCAACAATGATCACAACCTGCACCAACATAAACCGGGCACCCTCCCGGACACCGCACCGGGCCCCTACCCCGGTGCCCCTCTCTGCCGAGCACCTGCCTCGGCCGCCGAGCACCAACCTCGGCGTCACCGCTCACCCCTCCACCTATGAGGGCCCCCATCTCTAACGCCACCTCCGCGTGGGGTACACGGGTCAACGTACCACTTTTCGGAAAAGCACACCCTTGCGGTGGCCAAACCGCGGGTGTGCGTGTAGTAAAACTTGAGCCTCAGATGATAAAGCGAATAGAACGAGATTCGGAGTCAGCGTTGCTCATAAGGACAACCAGAAGGGTGAACACTTTTGCTCATGAGGAAATCTTAAGGAGGAAAACACCGTTGCTCAGTGGGAGCAACTTGAAGAGGAGCACACCTTCGCTCACGAAGAGCATTTTAGAGAGAAACCCACCTTTGCTCACGAGGAGCAACTTAGAGAGAAACACCTTTGCTCATGTCCGCCCTTACCCAATTAACCTCGGCGAATTTACCCACCTTTTGCGTGCGTCGTCCGGCGTTCGGTACGTCCGTGATCGTGCGCCCGTCGCCAACAATGTCCTGCACTCCTGAAGGAACAAGGGCAAGTCAAGACTAAGGATCCGACACTCACACCGACTCCCACTCATGTGCGGCGGAGTTCCCCGCCCGGTACTGGCCCGTGCGGCGGACACTCCGCCCGGGCACAGCATCGCGTGGCCCCCAGCCCGCGCGGCGCGCTGCCCGCGGTGCGGGGGCGACCCCGTGCGGCACCAGTCCGCGCGGGGCGCCCCACCAGCGGGCGGCCCCGCGCGGCCAAACGCCGCGCGGGTGCCTCGCCGCGGTGCGGGGCGACCCCGCGCGGCACCAGCCCGCGCGGGCGCCCCACCTGCGGGCGGCCCCCGCGCGGCCAAGCCGCGCGGGTGCCTCGTCCGCGGGCGGGGGCGACCCCGCGCGGCACCAGCCCGCGCGGAGCCCCACCTGCGGGCGGCCCCGCGCGGCCAAGCGCCGCGCGGGTGCCTCGCCCCGGTGCGGGGGCGACCCCGCGCGGCACCAGCCCGCGGGCGCCCCACCTGCGGGCGGCCCCGCGCGGCCAAGCGCGCGCGGGTGCCTCGCCCGCGGTGCGGGGCGACCCCCGCGCGGCACCACGCGCGGGCGCCCCACCTGGGGCGGCCCCGCGCGGCCAAGCGCCGCGCGGGTGCCTCGCCCGCGGTGCGGGGCGACCGCGCGGCACCAGCCCGCGCGGGCGCCCCACCTGCGGGCGGCCCGCGCGGCCAAGCGCCGCGCGGGTGCCTCGCCCGCGGTGCGGGGGCGACCCTGCGCGGCACCAGCCCGCGCGGGCGCCCCACCTGCGGGCGGCCCCGCGCGGCCAAGCGCCGCGCGGGTGCCTCGCCCGCGGTGCGGGGCGACCCGCGCGGCACCAGCCCGCGCGGGCGCCCCACCTGCGGGCGGCCCCGCGCGGCCAAGCGCCGCGCGGGTGCCTCGCCCGCGGTGCGGGGGCGACCGCGCGCGGCACCAGCCCGCGCGGGCGCCCTACCTGCGGGCGGCCCCGCGCGGCCAGGCGCCGCGCGGGTGCCTCGCCCGCGGTGCGGGCGGCCCCGCGCGGCATCAAGCGCCGCGCGGCGCCCCGTCCGCGGCCGGTCCGGCCCGCGGCGGCGGCGGTGTTCCCGTGAAGACCCCACCCCGACACGCCTACACCACAGAACTAATAAAAACTCACCTTTGATCCGCCGGCAAAAGAGAGGAAGGGTCGTCCTAACGTTGCCCGGTTGATCCCGCGAGCAAGAACCTCCGTCCTTTCTTGAAAGCCCCGCCGTCGGTCGTACAAGAGCGAAAAAGGGTTGGGTCCCCGTTTATTCTCCTCTTTTTCCCTCTCGTGGTGTTTCTCAAAGAGAACCCTAGCGTCTTCCCCTCTCTTTTTCCCTCTCGTGATGACTTTAAAGGGAAAACCCTAGCCGTCCTTCCCTCTCTCTTTTTCCCTCTCGTGATGACTTTTAAAGGGAAAACCCTAGCCGTCCTTCCCTCTCTCTTTTTCCCTCTCGTGATGACTTTTAAAGGGAAACCCTAGCCGTCCTTCCCTCTCTCTTTTTCCCTCTCGTGATGACTTTTAAAGGGAAAACCCTAGCCGCCGAACGAAGGGACCTAGGAGGGGACACCTAAAACCCTAGATTCCTCAAAGGGTAAGAGAATAACTAATTAATAGGGGATAGATCCAGCGGCTATAGTTACCTCGAGAAACGTGCCGATCGTCCACACGGATTCCGGGGCGCCTAAGTGGGGTCCGAACTTCGGAAAATTATTCCGGGTGAACCGGGAGTCGGAATCTAAAACCGATCGCGCCCCCGTTCTCCATTTCGCGAGCCCTTCGGCCTAAAAATGTCCGCGAGCCCCGACGGATTCTCCGGAAAAACACCAAAAAAATTGTCCCTCAGTCGGGCAGTCGAAGAAAAAGGGGTTACGGGGAGGGTCACGGAAAAGTCAGGTCTTACATCACTCACTAATAAAAACAAGTTTCGTCCCCGAAACTTAACTCCTGCCTGCGGCGAAGGGGGTCCGGGTAGCACCCCTTCACTCTCGATTCGGGTTCCCAAGTTGTCTCACGTTTTTCCCGATTGCTCCAAAACACCTTCACGTCGGGAAAAGTCCGACTTCGTAGCTTTTCAGTCCTCCCGCGCTTGGGTCCGCACGGCTCTTCCTCATAGTTCAAGTTTCCTTTGAACTTGATTTGCGGAGTCGTCACTCACTCGCGACGGGTTGGGGGATACTTTCGAGGCACGAAGGCGTGGACACGACCAGAACTCGGTCGTGATTCGGTGGTAGGGCGAGGCGATGGGTCACGGGGCCGTCGCACTCCGGGATCCCAAAAAGTCCCACGTACTATGGCACTACTAGCCTCTCAACCCGACCCGCTTCGCCCCTGATCGTTCCAACAAATCGGGGGGGGGGGGTCTGCAGCGCCTTCCGTACGATGCTTTGTACGGTGTCATCCGGGTACTTGTCTGGTAATCGATGTCGTAGACGAACTCGACGAGGGGTAGGTAGCGTGGCCATCCGCCCGTTCAAAACCAGTATGCATGCTCGGAGTATGTCCTCGAGGATCTGGATCGCCCGTTCGGATTGCCCATCCATCTGAGGTGATAGGCCGGGCCGAAGTGTAGTTTGGCCCGCAGTAGTTGGTGTCGACGTCCCGTGTCCAGGTCGAAGTCCTTCAATAGTCCCAACCACCGTCTTCGCCGTAGGTTCGGCCCCTTCTGGGTGGAGAGGCGCTTAAGGCTTTGGTGGTCCGTGGGTGCGTTACCGTGGGCCCCGAAGGGTTAGTACCTTAACAGTCTCAGGACGAGGACGACTGCGGTACACCCCAGGTCGTGTGTCGGTTAGTTCTACATGTAGTCCTTGAGTTGCCCTGTCGCATAGGCTACGACTCTTCCTTGCTGCCTTAGTACTTCCTCCCGTCCAATTCGCGATGCAGTGCAGCATACTTCGAAGTCTTCCCGGGCGTTGGTACGGCGAGCACGGTCGCCCTTGTTAATTGCTTTTTAGGCTCTTCACGGCTTTCCTTAGCATTGGGCCGTCCAAAAGAACTTGGCCCCTTCCGGGCCGAGCGGTTCAAGGAAGTGCGTGCTCTTACAGGGCTTCATCAAATCCGGGTAGTCAACGCGCAGCTGCAAGCTCCTTCCCTGTTCCCGTGCCAGTAGAACGGCCATGCACCCAGCCGGTGCCTTCCGCTCTTCACTTTTTGCTACTAAGTGCATGGTCCCCAAGTGGGATAAAACAAAAAAAAAGTGCGTGCCTAAGTAGATCGAGGCCAAAACTGGTTGGTCTTGGATGGGAGAAAAGAAGGGATCTTCGGAAAGAGAAGGGAGTATCTGCGGACTATGCCGACGGCGGATTCCCGCAGTCCCTCTTAAAGGCGTTCGCCCCTCCCCAAGAGATCCGAGGAAAAACGGACAGAAAAACAACGAAGCTATTACTAACGACGGGACATAGCCGAAACCCATAACAGATGAAGAAAGGATGGTATAACTCAGGTTCGACGGATGTCCCCAACTAAAAAGAAGTAGTTCAAGTATTACCTGTCGTCACTCGGTTCGGGACGTTGCTCCGTCTGCTGGGGCGGCTGGGGTAGCCCTCCCGCAACCCCTGGGCCAGCGCCGCACTGCGTGGTTGGGCAGGGTCCTGGTGTCATACGAGTCCGCCGACGGCGAGCCGTCGGGTCGGTCCTTCTGTGGGTCGGGAGCCGCGGTATCCTCTCGTCCCTCCCGTTGTGGCGTCGCGGCGGTAGCGGCCTGCTCTCGCGGACATGAAGCGCGGGTGTGATCTGATTTGCCGCAACCATTGCAGTGGGAGTACCTCCAGAGGCAGCTCGTTACTCGATGCGCCTTTCCACAGATGACGCAGGGCCCTTGTGGCGACTCCGGGGTCCCTGTGGGTACCCGCCCACCCTCCCTTGCATTTTCCAGGTGTTGGTTCGCCCGGTACCTTGGTTTGGGGCTCCCTGCAAGGCGGGGGTGGCGGCTTCCTCTGGTTCGACAGGTCCTGGCGTCGGGGGCCTAGTGACGCCTAGCTTCTGGCGGCACGTGTAACGCGTGTGACCCGGTCTACCACACCGGAAACAGTGATCATCCCGCCAGGGGCAGCCCATCACTCGATGTGCGCCGCCACAAATGACGCACGGCTTCGATGGGCCGGGCCCCTCCTTCTTCACCGGTCCAGACTCCGGTTCTACCTTCGGACGTTTGGTCGCGCGGCTCGCCAGATAGGGGTCCTCCGCCGGGTCAGGGTAGGGGCACCTTGCCGGGCGTACTCTTGCTCCGCACGCATGGCCAAATTAACTGCATCGTGATAGGTGGGAAATCTCGCCGGTGGCATCCCGCGAGGGGTACCGTCCCATGGGCCGTGCTGGAAGTGGTCAACGCTCTCAAGGTCCCGCGTCAGCATGCACAGACGCTCCGTGAGAGTCAGCAGCTGTCCTGCCACATCGCGCAGTTGGTTGCGCAGCAAGCGGTTCGCCCCGGCTGCGGTGTCCATTTCCGTCGGTCGTTGCTCACTGTGTTGGGCTGCTATTGTATTGTATCTGCGTACATAATGAAAGCATACCGATCATCACAAACATAGAGACATAACTGACAAGGCAACCCGGCTCCTAAAGGGTTCTACTAAATCTCTACCCTCCCCCACGTACACTCGTGTCCTATTTATTTATCCCGTGTTCACTTTATTACTCAGCAGCCAGAGTATTGCGCCCGTGGATGTTAGGCCCCGACTGTTGTGGTTAAAGTTTACCCTCTCTGATACCATCTTAATCTGTCACGCCCCGGGGGTTCGAATCGCGCGGAAGAGGAGCCACCGATGCCCCTGATTCAGCCATATATTTTTTTTTGAAGCATTACTCCCCGGCGCGTGCACAGACCCGCCGCATATAACAAATTCGCTCTGCAAATGAGCAGAGGCCCCTTTGTATATGCACGGCGTCTCAACTACAAAGTGTCTCACAAGGCGTAGTACATACAATCTCTAACCACATCAGTTGGGGTCTCGTACACAAACAACCAAACAATTCACATGACATTCTCGCATTCACTTAGAGCATGAGGCCGGTGTTTTGAAAGGATAAATAATCACAAGGTTTTGAAAGCGGCATCCACACGATGCCCTCGTTTGTGAAAACAGTTCGCAAACACATAAATCCCACAAGGTTTATAAAGCTCGGTGCCCACACGACACCCAGTTTTAAAAATAGTTTTCGCAAACGGTTTTCTTTGTTTTTTCATCGTTCAAAACGGCCAAGTAAGAGAGAACGTAGTATTCATTCAATTATTCAAAGAAAGGAAAGAAAAAGGGCAACATCCACTTCGACCCCACGGGGGTGTCGCAATCCACAACTAGCTACCATGAATAATAAAAGGAAAGGGAAAGAAGAGTCACTGTATCTGAAGTCATCCAAAATCAGATCAGCACCCTAACGTCCTCACCGGCGCCCTAGCACTCGCCCCTGGATGAACCTGTCACGGAGTGGGAAGTCAGTGACTAGAAATAATCATGATGAGCAAGAATACTATAATAAAACAAACCGCTGTAACTAGAGCAACTGTCACCCCCCTCCCATATACCGTCAACAATGATCACAACCTGCACCAACATAAACCGGGCACCCTCCCCGGACACCGCACCGGGCCCCTACCCCGGTGCCCCTCTCTGCCGAGCACCTGCCTCGGCCGCCGAGCACCAACCTCGGCGTCACCGCTCACACCCTCCACCTATGAGGGCCCCCATCTCTAACGCCACCTCCGCGTGGGGTACACGGGTCAACGTACCACTTTTCCGGAAAAGCACACCCTTGCGGTGGCCAAACCGCGGGTGTGCGTGTAGTAAAACTTGAGCCTCAGATGATAAAGCGAATAGAACGAGATTCGGAGTCAGCGTTGCTCATAAGGACAACCAGAAGGGTGAACACTTTTGCTCATGAGGAAATCTTAAGGAGGGAAAACACCGTTGCTCAGTGGGAGCAACTTGAAGAGGAGCACACCTTCGCTCACGAAGAGCATTTTAGAGAGAAACCCACCTTTGCTCACGAGGAGCAACTTAGAGAGAAACACCTTTGCTCATGTCCGCCCTTACCCAATTAACCTCGGCGAATTTACCCACCTTTTGCGTGCGTCGTCCGGCGTTCGGTACGTCCGTGATCGTGCGCCCGTCGCCAACAATGTCCTGCACTCCTGAAGGAACAAGGGCAAGTCAAGACTAAGGATCCGACACTCACACCGACTCCCACTCATGTGCGGCGGAGTTCCCCGCCCGGTACTGGCCCGTGCGGCGGACACTCCGCCCGGGCACAGCATCGCGTGGCCCCCAGCCCGCGCGGGCGCGCTGCCCGCGGTGCGGGGGCGACCCCGTGCGGCACCAGTCCGCGCGGGCGCCCCACCAGCGGGCGGCCCCGCGCGGCCAAACGCCGCGCGGGTGCCTCGCCCGCGGTGCGGGGCGACCCCGCGCGGCACCAGCCCGCGCGGGCGCCCACCTGCGGGCGGCCCCGCGCGGCCAAGCGCCGCGCGGGTGCCTCGTCCGCGGTGCGGGGGCGACCCCGCGCGGCACCAGCCCGCGCGGAGCCCCACCTGCGGGCGGCCCCGCGCGGCCAAGCGCCGCGCGGGTGCCTCGCCCGCGGTGCGGGGGCGACCCGCGCGGCACCAGCCCGCGCGGGCGCCCCACCTGCGGGCGGCCCCGCGCGGCCAAGCGCCGCGCGGGTGCCTCGCCCGCGGTGCGGGGCGACCCGCGCGGCACCAGCCCGCGCGGGCGCCCCACCTGCGGGCGGCCCCGCGCGGCCAAGCGCCGCGCGGGTGCCTCGCCCGCGGTGCGGGGGCGACCCGCGCGGCACCAGCCCGCGCGGGCGCCCCACCTGCGGGCGGCCCCGCGCGGCCAAGCGCCGCGCGGGTGCCTCGCCCGCGGTGCGGGGGCGACCCCGCGCGGCACCAGCCCGCGCGGAGCCCCACCTGCGGGCGGCCCCGCGCGGCCAAGCGCCGCGCGGGTGCCTCGCCCGCGGTGCGGGGGCGACCCCGCGCGGCACCAGCCCGCGCGGCGCGCCCACCTGCGGGCGGCCCCCGCGCGGCCAAGCGCCGCGCGGGTGCCTCGCCCGCGGTGCGGGGCGCCCCGCGCGGCACCAGCCCGCGCGGGCGCCCCACCTGCGGGCGGCCCCGCGCGGCCAAGCGCCGCGCGGGTGCCTCGCCCGCGGTGCGGGGCGACCCTGGCGGCACAGCCCGCGCTGGCGGGCGCCCACCTGCGGGCGGCCCCGCGCGGCCAAGCGCCGCGCGGGTGCCTCGCCCGCGGTGCGGGGCGACCCCCGCGCGGCACCAGCCGCGCGGGCGCCCCACCTGCGGGCGGCCCCGCGCGGCCAAGCGCCGCGGGTGCCTCGCCCGCGGTGCGGGGGCGACCCCGCGCGGCACCAGCCCGCGCGGGCGCCCTACCTGCGGGCGGCCCCGCGCGGCCAGGCGCCGCGCGGGTGCCTCGCCCGCGGTGCGGGGCGGCCCCGCGCGGCATCAAGCGCCGCGCGGCGCCCCGTCCGCGGCCGGTCCGGCGGCGGCGGCGGTGTTCCCGTGAAGACCCCACCCCGACACGCCCTACACCACAGAACTAATAAAAACTCACCTTTGATCCGCCGGCAAAAGAGAGGAAGAGGATCGTCCCTAACGTTGCCCGGTTGATCCCTCGCGAGCAAGAACCTCAGTCCTTTCCTTGAAAGCCCCGCCGTCGGTCGTACAAGAGCGAAAAAGGGTTGGGTCCCCCGTTTTATTCTCCTCTTTTTCCCTCTCGTGGTGTTTCTCAAAGAGAAACCCTAGCAGTCCTTCCCCCTCTCTTTTTTCCCTCTCGTGATGACTTTTAAAGGAAACCCTAGCCGTCCTTCCCTCTCTCTTTTTCCCTCTCGTGATGACTTTTAAAGGAAAACCCTAGACGTCCTTCCCTCTCTCTTTTTCCCTCTCGTGATGACTTTTAAAGGGAAACCCTAGCCGTCCTTCCCTCTCTCTTTTTCCCTCTCGTGATGACTTTTAAAGGGAAAACCCTAGCCGTCCGAACGAAGGGACCTAGGAGGGGACACCTAAAACCCTAGATTCCTCAAAGGGTAAGAGAATAACTAATTAATAGGGGATAGATCCAGCGGCTATAGTTACCTCGAGAAACGTGTCCGATCGTCCACACGGATTCCGGTGGGCGCCTAAGTGGGGTCCGAACTTCGGAAATTATTCCGGGTGAACCGGGAGTCGGAATCTAAAACCGATCGCGCCCCCGTTCTCCATTTCGCGAGCCCTTCGGCCTCAAAACTGTCCGCGAGCCCCGACGGATTCTCCGGAAAAACACCAAAAAAATTGTCCCTCAGTCGGGACAGTCGAGAAAAAGGGTTACGGGGAGGTCACGGAAAAGTCAGGTCTTACAGCTGGTCTTGGTGACGCAGTTTGTCGGAGCACTGAGTAGCCCCCTCTGTGCCAATGTTTAGTGCCGAGGCACCGAGGCAGGGTGGATAGATGACAGCTAGTAAGCTGAGGGGACATGACTGCTCTATCTAGCCAGTTTTGGCAGATGAACCACCCCGATTCGTAGGATTGAGCTTGGAGCCTTTGGAGGCAAAATCTTTGTTGGTGGTATTGGAGAGACTATTTGAGAGCCTCCTTGTACCGAGGGTTTACGCAGTTGCTTAACTGCGCGCTCCATGTTAGAGGGACGAGGCGCACAGGATATGTGTGACTGGGAGTGGATTGCGCCAGGATACCTTTCAGTTTAGTTGGTCCCTCCGTTATGGATCATTGATGCCTTGATGGTGTAGGCGTTGTGTATGGAGCGTGGCGCTGTAGTTCCTTTGGATAGGGATCTGCCGCCATAGGTGAGTCCTAGACTTAGGCGCTTCGTGCGGGTGATGGAGGACAGACCGACCGGCAGGGGCATTCCAGATTTCTTTCCAAGGGAAGTAGATCTCTGAGATGCCAGAGATCGGGTGAATCCCGATGGCAGCATCAGCACTTTTATCAAAGTGGCGCAGCGGTAGCGTGGATTTGTTATCTGCGGAGGACCTTATTTGTCGCCTCAGTGTGAGCAGAGACAGAGGTGGTGCTCCACTTGTGGATAGTCTTGATTTCCAGGCAGATCAAGCGACGACCACCTGCAGCGAGCGGATGAATTTGTGCCGCCCGGTTGAAGGGCGCCACGGCAGTGGATCGAGTTGCTGCAAGTGTGATTTCATTACAGTCATCGGAGTTAGGGCATGTTGATGCCGACACCGCTTGTGCATGGTTCAATAGAGCAGGGATAGCTTCGCGTGGGTCAGAGATGGGACTGTTGGCTTGTGCACATGAGGATCAGGTTTCCAGATCACGTGTAGCGCATGGATGAGTGTTACCAGTCCTGCCCAGTGCAGATAGGACCTTGGATTTGATCCATTGAGTTGTTAGTCCTTCATCAGCTCCGAGATGTTGATATGAAGTTGGTTAGGGATTGGGTATCCCAATGTCATGCTATCATGGAATGTCGAGAGGGGACATGACCCTCCGTGGACCTGGTCAGGAGGAGTATGCTTATAAAGGAAGCTAGAGCACGACAGAGGTTGAGTCGTGGTCGTATCGCTTGGCTAGCGACTGTAGAGGAGGTGCCTACGGTGGCACCGGGACTAAAGAATATCTTCATCGCCCGTGTGATCCCGGGTGAGAGTCTATCTGGGCTGAGATTGAAGCCGCCGTTTAGTGATATTGAGATCGAGACAGTGTTTGGCGTGGTTTTGGAAACCGTGCCGACTTCGGCAGCACCTCTTGGAGTATCACCCGTGAGAGAGAGAGAGCTGTTAGCGTAGTTGCGGGATCTGATGGATCGGGAGGTCTGTATGACCCAGTACCGCGTCGTGGGAATACGACAGTAAGGATCCGAGAGATTGATACTTGGGTATGATGCCACACCGTTGATACACGGTGGTGATGCCACGCCGTTGGTACACGGCGGTGATGCCACGTTGTGAATACACAACGGTGAGGGTTCTATGATGGTTCGAGCACAGACAGGTTTGGATTGTTTTCCGGCAGATGCTCATTTGTGAGGCAGGTATCTTTATGGAACGATATAGTCGAGGGCTGTGCCCTGATAGTGTCAGGAACCAGTAGGGGCATTATGAGCTTTTGGCGAGGTCAAGTGGATTGACTAATGCCCTACTGACCTTAGGAATTGTGCTATTCCAGCTGTGTTTGGATGGGTTGGTGGTAGTACCCGTCGTGAATATTTGAATTTATCTCCGAGGTGATATAGAGCGTGAGAAGCACTTGAGGATAGTGCTGCAACTTCTAGGAGAGAAGAAATTGAGTTGTCCATAGACCCTTGGACCTGAAGTACTTGGTTACTCAGGAGGAATTTGGTTGAGGCAACGCCGGTGGATAAAGTTATCAAGTTGTATGATTAGTATAATATAGTGTTATCCCGGCAGGGACCTTATGGTTAGTACACCTTGACTAGGTGAGCAGTGCAACCTCGGAAATGAGATGGTCGATCAGTGGATGCCACTTTTGGAACTCGGAAATTGAGAGTTGGAAATTTGGGGAAATGTTCCTGAAGTTGAAATTCTTCCCCTGTAAAGGGATGTGAGAGTGCATTTGTGGAATTTTGAGCATTTTGGTTGCTAAGGAGCAACGAGGGAGTTGCCTATTGGAGGCTTAGTGTTTGGATTTGGAGATCTTGATTTGTGGAAGCCACTATCCATAGGGGTTAGTTGATTTGAGCTTACGCGGGGAGTCTGGTCCGCGAGTAATTATCTGGCTGGAAGAACTGTATTTGATCCCTGGCATGTTTTGGATCTCACTTCCTTGGAATCGGACGAGGATTGAGTTATCAGGATCGACCGATGCAATTCTTGCTTCTGAGACAGAAGAATTGTGTAGTCGAGTTACACCTCTGGGAAGGTTCAGTGGAGCCGTCATGATGAGTGAGAATGGCCACCTGAGAGCCTGAGGATGAGTTTGAGGATCTCCCCCCCCATTTGATTGAGTCACCCTCCTAAGTTTTGGATTGTTCTGGTTTCGAGGACGAAACCTTTTTAAGGAAGGGAGAGTGTAGAGTACCGGGATTTCGGTTAGTGCACCGACCTCGCAAGATGGCGTGGTGCGGAGGATTTGCTTTGGACGAGTTCAAATTATGTTTACAGTTGAGTTCGGGTAGATTCGGATCAACGCGGAAGCCCCAGCTTGAATCGGATTTTTCGGGCATTGTGCGCCGTTAGAGGACTGGTTTTGGCAAAGCCTCGACTCCACTGTGGTGTACAAAAAAAAGGGAAAATACTTGGAACAGGTGTACTTTATGATTACAGCGGAGTTCGGGAGGTTCCGAACTGACGCGGAGGACCCGAAGGCGAAAAGTGAGTTGGAACTGGGAATTAGTGGAGCCGGTTTTTGGATTGAGCACACCGACTCCACAGTTGAGCTTTTTGAGGGGGAGAAACTGTGGACATATGTATTTTCAGATTACAGCGGAGTTCGGGAGGTTCCGGACTGGTGCGGAGGCCCCGAGAGCAAAAAGTGAGTTATGGTGGGCTAGAAAGGAATTAATTAATTAATTAAGAAATTTAATTAATTTGGTTGCTTTAACTGTGTTGTAGAAAGAGGAAGGGTGTATAAAGGATTTTATTGAGATTTTATTTTGTGCTGGGGGGTTCTTTGGTTTTTGGCCTAATTAGCTGCCATGCACTTCTCTAATTAATGAGCCACATTAATTAGCCGCCACCTCATCGCCTTCTCCCCTGCAAAAACAGAGGAAAGACAAGTGAACAGAGGAATGAGTGAAGGAGGGAAAAAAGAAGAAAAGAAGGAAGAAGAAGAAGGAAATGAGGGATTTTGTGAAGTGTGCTTGTGGTGTGGACCCCCCTACTAGTTGCCGAGTGGAGCCGAGCGGAGAGCGCGTGACGAGCTTCGGCAAGGTAAGTTGTTAGTGCAGATTTTTGTGAGAGCTTGGGTTTTGTTGGAGGAATTTAATGGTGTCGGTTTCAGTTTTTGGGTGATGTTGGTGTGTGGGTTGCTGTTGACGGACTGCTTGTCCGAGGAGTTGGGTGGCTGCAGCTGGGGGAGCCGCGCGGGCGCACATGGGCGCGCGAGGCTGGCACAGGCTGCTGCGCAGGCGCGCGCAGCAGGGCGCTGCGCAGTGTACGGCTGGGCGCTGCGCAGCAGGCGGGCGCGCCTGGGCGCCGCGCAGCGTGCGGGCGCACCAGGGCGCCGCGCAGCAGGCGGGCGCGCCTGGGTGCCGCGCAGCAGGGCGGGCGCGCCAGGGCGCCGCGCTGCAGGTATGGGGCGCCGCGCGGCAGGCCAGGTGCCGCGCGGCTGGTGTGCTGGCGCCGCGCGGCAGGCACCTGGTGCTGCGCGGCATGCTCCAGGGCTGCGCGCAGCTGCGCGCGGGCGCCGCGCGGCAGGCGGCTAGCGCGGGCGCCATGCGGGCAGCGGCTGGGCGGCGCGCTGCGGCACGTGCGCAAGAAATTTCTCGCATGGGCGCGCCGCATTTTCGGCGACCGAGGGCTGGTTTGCCCAGTAAGCTTGGGGATCGGGGTTTGGCCGATTTTAATGGATTATTTCTATTTCTTTTCCTTGCTTTGGTGTGGACAGATGCTGGATATGGGTGACTTGGGTTGGCTGTGATCTTGGTGCTGCTGGTTGGTTGTGTTGGAGCAGAGATGATGCTGAGAATTTTGGTGAGTATATTAAGGATTGTGAAATTTTGGAGTGTGCTTTGTGAAAGTGAGCATTTGTATTATGATCATGCAGATGTTATAGTGGACTTGTGGCTGTTGTTGTTGGTACTGTGTAAAGGTGGGATTAAGGGTTTGTGTATGTGTGGATATTAACTATTAGTATGCTTGGAGCTTGTAAAAGGGGGGGGATTGTGGATCTAATGTGTACTGGTGTTTAAGTGAGCATGCTGATGGTGCTATGAGTTGTATATGTGTTGTGCATTGGAGTTGTAGGTGGTTATATGATTTTATTGTGAGCATAGTGTTGTGTTGGAGAATTATTTTGTGCTGGGAAGTGTGTGTGTGTGCTGTGGGCCTAAGTGAATTTTATGGGTGCATTGGAGCATCTTGAGGGTGCTGTGGACTTAATATTTGCAGGTATGTATTTTAAGTGTGCTGTGGGTTACCTTTATGCCGGTGGACTTGGACTTATGTAATTTTTAATTTGTGCTCGAGCTTCCGGGGATTTTTCGTGATTCGCGGCAGTGTGCGCGCGTGCGGCACGATTTTCGAGGTTTCGTCAGTTTGAGGATCCGGCGCTTCCCCGACTTCGGCTTTGCCTGCGGAAAGTGTTTCAGGTGGGTGCTTTGTTCCCAGAACCGTTGGACGGTTCTCTAATTCTTATATTAGAATGCATGCATGTTTAAGGTGCAATAATTGTATGTTATTGTGAGGTAAGCTAGGAAGGATGGTTGTATAAAGGGAATTGCAAGATTTATATTCATGTTAAATATTATCGAGGACTTGCAGCATTTATATATTCATGATGATGAATTGTAAATGCTTACCTAAGGGACTTACCCTATGTGATTGACAGCATGCTTGTATAAGATTATGGACTTTTAGTAGCACTTGCATCTCCAGGAGACTAGATACTAGTAAATAGCTATATCTTGCATAAAGGTATGTGGTCTAATACTTTGGGAATATTATGTTAAGGAGAATATCATGATTTATCTGGTTGGAGATTGTTTATGCATGTGCAAAGGTTGGCATTTGACATTCTTGTACACTGGATACTTAAGCGATAGTATGCCTTAGTTCTTGTAAGAATTGGTCACCTATACTTAACTTGCTAAGTGAAGGACATTTGCATGCTTATATGGTCATCTGGTTAGGCCATCTTTTACTGCTACACTACTTTTTGGAACTTGACTTAGGAGAAACCATGTTATTCATTTCTCCTTCTGTGTTAGTCAGGCGGTCTGTGTCGCTCGGGTGCGAGCAGGGGTCGGGGGTAGTGTAGCCGGGACATTGGTGTCAGGGACGGGTTGTGCTGGATTATAGACGGCAGGGTATTGCGGCAACCGCAGATATTGGGCGGTTGACCGGACATTTATTTATGCACCAGATTGGTTATCAGATTTCTCTAGTGGGCGGGGTTTTCTACTTATTTAGTGTACGACCGTGCCGGTCAGGAGCCGGTCTATCACTTATTTAATGTGCAACCGTGCCGGTCAGGAGCCGGTCTGTCACTTATTTAATGTGCAACCGTGCCGGTCAGGAGCCGGTCTGTCACTTATTTAATGTGCAACCGTGCCGGTCAGGAGCCCGTCTATCACTTATTTTGGGTGCGACCGTACCGGTCAGTAGTCGGTCTGTCACCTATTTTGGGATGCGGCCGTACCGGTCAGTAGTCGGTCAGTATTCCCACAAATGAGTTCTTGAGTTCGACAGCAGAGCAGGCAGTACTCGGTTTTATACCGGCCCATTTGATTGGGTTTACTCGGTCAGATACCTTCATTGTTGCACTCGTGCCTGGGGGCTGAGTAGAGTCTAGTAGCTGTGTTTAGACCAGTACTAGTGTTGTTGGGAGCCGTTAGGTTTGACGGTGGTCCCGTGTCGTGTGAGTACTTTGACCGTTATGTGAGAGGTTAAGCCTTTAGATAAGGGCATGATAGCTGTTGAGTGTCTTCAGCTTTCTTGTTCAGTTCTTACTGCCTTGGTTATTTTATGTCTCTTGAGGATTTGGTGGGCAGACCGTCGGGCCTGACGGTGGTACCCACTGAGAACTCCCTTTTTGGTGTAGTTCTCACACCCTTTGGGGGTTTTCCCCCTCCCTTTCTTTCCTCTCCTTTGTTTTGCAGAGTCTTAGCGGGTGTTGCTGATTCTGCGGTCGTTGATCGAGGCGAGGGAGTTGCGAGCTAGATCCCTACCCATGATTGGAGAGTAGCGGTACCCCTTCCGAGGAGAGCTTCAGTAGATTAGTTATTTTATTTTCTCTTTTGAGAGACTGATGTAGTGAGGATATGATATGTATTGAGAGACTGTACACTGATATATTTATTGGAGATATCTCCCTGTTGAGTTCCGAGTTTTGTATATGAGGATACTGTATGATTACCATTTTTTTGGGAGATGTACATTGTTGTATTATTTCCAGTTGTACAGTGGTTGATTTTAGTTATACAGCAGATTTTTTTTTATTTATAGCTCTGATATCTGTTTAGCTGTAGTACTTTTCTTGCAGGTAGGACGCTTCGCCTATGCGGGTTTGGCATAGGTGGCGGATCTGTTGGCGAGCCCGGGTCGCAGTTTCGACCCCGGGGCGTGACACAATGTTCGGGATCCGGATCAGAATAGGCTTGGATCCGGATTGGATTTGCACATGAACTAATACCCTTCGGGATCCGGATTGGATCATCTGATCCGGATCCTGAACATGCCCCATGTCCAGTTTTTTATTTTTATGCAATTAAAAATTCTTCCAAGTGTTTCTACACTATAAGAAAGTATTCGGATCACCAAAATTATTTAGTTAACCATACCTGATCCTTTTGAATACTTTCTTCTTGAGATTGATGTAACTGATCCACAATTCTTCAACTTCAATCTTCAAGACTCAAGACACTGAGTGTCAACTTGAGCTCTTGTTGAATCTTCTCTAAGTCTTTGATTGCTGATTGACAATTTGATCCCTTTAAGACTCCGACTCAACTCACTGACTTGATGTCACGCCCCGGGGGTTTTATTTTAGCGGAAACGATGCACAAAAGTAAGCGTTTGGCGCGTACAAATTTTTTTTTGTTACAAACCTCCCTCCCCGGCGCGTGTCCAGACCCGCCGCATATACAGATTTACTCAAAAATCGGGCAGAGTCTCCTCTGTATATGCACGGCGTCGCGGCTATTACAACAGTCAAACACAAGCAACCATTTTCCATTTAATCACAACAGCTCGGAGTCTAACTATGCATGAAGACTAAAACAATGCCCGTGGCCAGTCAAGTTGAAAGGATAAACTCACAGTTTTGAAAGCAGGCCCACACGGCCTCAGGTTTCGAAAACAGTTTGGAAAACGCCATAAATCCACAGGGTTTGTAGAACGGGCCCACACGACCCAAGGTTTTGAAAACGGTTTTGAAATCCACATAAATCCACATGGTTTGGGAAACGGGCCCACACGACCCTAGAATTTTGAAAACGGTTTTCGAAGTCCTTTTTATTTTGTTTTCTAGTTGGTTGTTTGGAAAACGGCCAAACGGTGATAATAAAGGAAACAGTAGTGCATATCCAAACAAAAGTAATCAACATCCACACGACCCCACAAGGGTATCGAGAACCACACAGTAACCTACAATACCAAATGAAATGCACGTAAAGTAAAGGAAACGGCAGACTGGGGCTCCCACAGCCCGACTGCTCCCACCTCGGCCTCACCGTCGCCTACCTCTCACCCCTGGAGGTACCTGTCACAGAGTGGGTAGTCAGTGACACTATCGTGATGAAAATACTAAAGCAGTAAAGTAATACCAAGCCACAACAGTAAGACTAGCCGGAGCAACCACTCTACTCATGAAGGTAACTCGCAACCACCTGTACCACCTGTGACACCTGTAACCCCGGTAACACCTGTAACACCTGACCTCGTCGGGCACCAATCCCGGCAGGTCCCACACCTGACCTCGTCGGGCACCACTCCCGACAGGTCGCACACCTGACCTCGTCGGGCACCAATCCCGACAGGTCGCACCGCTCACACCTTGGTGCCTCGAACCCCACACCTATGGGGGCCCCCACTACGTCACCTCGTGGGTAAACACGGGTCAAAGACCGCCTTTCCGGAAAAGAGCACCCTTTGCGGTGGCCAGACCGCGGGTGCGCGTGTCGCAACTCGAGCATAGTAACCAAGACACGGGGTAATATAGTAAATCATAGAAACCGTCAGCATTAGTACCGATTAACATGTAATTAATCATCCTTTCCGGAGTAGTAACACTATACTAAGCCTCAAAAGACAACCCACCTTTTCGTTGTCGCGCTCCTGACCGATGCTAGGTTCTCCCGCGTCTCGGGGTGCCCGCCCGCACCTACACGAACCTGTCATACAGGAGTCAGTAACTCACGACTCCGCAAAGCTAAAAAAGACTGGAACACCCGACCCCTACCCCTCGCGCACTACTCGCGCGAACGCGTCCGGCCCTGCGCGGCTGGGCGGTGTGCCGCCCGTTTGCGGCGCCGCCCGCATGCGGCGCTGCCCGCATGCGGCGTTGCCCGCATGCGGGCGCATGCGGCGCCGCCCGCATGCGGCGCCGCCCGCATGCTGGGCGCGCGCCCGGCCCCGTACCGCCCGCGGGGTTGAGCCGTCCGCATGCGGGGCTGCCCGCACGCGCGGCTCTGCGCGCGCCGGCTCCGGTGACGGCGCCGACCAACCTCCTCCCGTTTCCAAGAAAGAACCAAGAATTAACGAAAACCCAAAAATTAAGCTCACCTCGGATTCGTCGGCTAGGGTTGATCGAGGGAGGGATCGTCCGTCTTGCGTGCTTGCTATCCAAGGGTGTCCCGTCGATCTCCTCCCTCCTCGGTCGCGCCGCCTTGGTTCTCCAAACGATCGCTAGGAAGGGGGTGAGATTGAGGAGTTGGTTCCGCGTTCGGGTGTCGTGCGTCAGTGCAAGGAGGAAAGAGTACGAAGGGGGTTTTCCCAAAACCTAAATTCCCAACCAAATTAATTTGCTGTTTAGGCGCCATCGGACTGAACCCCAAAATAGAAAGAAAGGCGTCGATCTGGGTGCGAACCTGGGTCCGGTCTGCCTCGGTAACCGTGATAGTCGCCTGAACCGTACTAAAACTTTCGGAATTTATTCTGGGAGATTCCGGAGTCGGAATCCAAAACCGATTTCGCCGACATTCTCCGTTTCGCGAGCTTTATTGATTAAAAATACCCGCGAGCCCCGACGGTCTGCTCAGAAAACATGAAAAACACAAGTCACCCCCGGATCCCTTATTCGAAAAACGGTTCAAGAACATTCGAAAGAAAGTCCCGAAAGGCAAATAAACCCACGGTTGCTACACGACTCACCTCTAAAAACGAGTTTCGTCCCCGAAACTCAATCCTCGTCCGTGGTGAAAAGATGGGGGTAGGCCTCCCGCATCTTTGACTCCAGTTCCCACGTCGCCTCCCGTTCCTCGTGGTTGCTCCAGAGCACCTTCACGTAGGGGATGACTCGGTTTCGAAGCGTCTTGCTCTCTCTTGCTAGGATACGCACCGGGGTTTCCTCGAAGCTTAGGTCCTCCTTCAGTTCGAGTGTCGAGACGTCCAGGACATGCGATGGGTCGGGGAGGTATTTCTTGAGCATCGAAACGTGGAACACGTCGTGGATCCGGTTGAGGTTCGGTGGTAGGGCAAGGCGGTAAGCCACTGGGCCAATGCGCTCCAGGATCTCGAATGGCCCCACAAACCGCGGGCTCAGCTTGCCCTTCAACCCGAACCGCTTGATTTCCCTAGACGACGAGACCCGCAAAAACATGTGTTCTCACACCTGGAACTCTAAGTCGCGGCGTCTCCGATCCGCGTAGCTCTTTTGTCGACTTTGGGCGGTCAGTAAGCGCTGTCTGATGAGGCACACCTTCTCTTCAGTCTCTTCCACCAAGTCGGGTCCCAAGAACTTCCGTTCTCCCAAGTCATCCCAACAGATCGGGGATCGGCAGCGTCTCCCGTATAAGGCTTCGTAGGGTGCCATTTGGATGCTGGCCTGGTGACTGTTGTTGTAAGCGAATTCTACAAGTGGCAGGTAACGCTCCCAACCGACCCCCCAATCGAGTACACAGGCCCGAAGCAGGTCCTCTAGCGTCTGTATCACCCGCTCCGACTGTCCGTCCGTCTGCGGGTGGAAGGCCGTGCTGAACTGTAGTCTGGTCCCCAAGGCCTGCTGTAGGCTCTGCCAAAATTTCGAAACGAAGTGTGTGTCTCTATCCGATGTGATCGATGCCGGCACTCCATGCAGTCTCACAATCTCGCTGAGGTAGACTTGAGCCAACCGCTCTCTGGTCCAGGTTGTGTGAATGGGTAGGAAGTGCGCAGACTTGGTTAGCCGATCCACAATGACCAAGATTGCGTCGTGCCCCTGCTGTGAACGTGGGAAACCAGTGACGAAGTCCATGGTGATTTTACCCCACTTCCACTCCGGTACCGGTAAGGGCTGTAGCTTTCCCGCCGGCCGCTGATGCTCTGCCTTTATTTGCTGACAAACCAGGCAGTGCGCAACATGATGAGTCACATCCCTCTTCAGCTTGGGCCACCAGAAGGTCTGCTTGAGGTCCCTGTACATCTTTGTGCCTCCTGGATGCGCCGCATAAGGGGCGCTGTGTGCCTCAGTTAGGATTTCCTTCTTCAATTCCGGGGTATCCGGCACGCAAATCTGCCCGCGGAACCGTAGAGTGCCGTCGCCTTCCACTGAAAAGTCACCTTCCTGATCCGGTGAGATCTTGTCTCTTACGAGCTGTAAGTGCGAGTCCGCCTGCTGTCCCTCTCGAATCTTCTCGAGCAGTGTTGGCTTGACCACCAAAGTTAGAAGTTGCGCAACCGTGCCTGCTGGCACTACTTCCAACCCTAGTCGTGAGAATTCCGCGATCAAGTTGCTCTGCTCAGTTATCGCGCCTACTGATCCCCCTTCCAGTCGCCCTTTCCTGCTCAGAGCGTCCGCTACCACGTTTGCCTTCCCGGGGTGGTATTGGATTGTTAGGTCGTAATCCTTCAGTAACTCAAGCCACCGCCTCTACCGCAGGTTTAGTTCCTTTTGGGTGAACAGGTAATTAAGACTCTGGTGATCTGAGAAGATGTTACAGTGGACACCAAAGAGATAGTGTCTCCATAACTTCAGGACGAAGACCACCGCAGCCAGCTCCAAGTCGTGTATTGGGTAGTTTCTCTCGTAGTCCTTTAGTTGCCTAGACGCATAGGCTATTACCTTCCCCTGCTGCATTAGAACACCCCCAAGGCCGATCCTCGAAGCGTCGCAGTACACCTCATAATCCTCTCCGGGTGTTGGTAGTACAAGAATTGGTGCCCTGGTTAGCCTTCTTTTGAGTTCTTCAAAGCTTTCCTGGCATTTGGCCGTCCATACAAACTTTTCTCCTTTCTTGTTCAACCAGTTTAAAGGGGCCGCAATCTTCGAGAAACCCTCGACAAAGCGTCTGTAATACCCCGCCAGCCCCAAGAAACTGCGGATCTCCGTCACCGTCGTGGGCGGCTGCCAGTCGATCACTGACTCCACCTTCTTGGGGTCCACGGCGATTCCCTTCGCCGAGATCACATGCCCCAGGAATCCCACTTCGCGTAGCCAGAATTCACACTTTTTGAGCTTAGCGAACAGCTTCTGCTCCCTGAGGGTTTGGAGAATCGTTCGTAAATGGTCCTCGTGCTCCTCGTCGGTGGGTGAATAGATCAGTATGTCGTCGATGAAGACCACCACGAACCGGTCTAGGAATGGTCTGAAGATCCGGTTCATCATATCCATAAAGACCGCGGGGGCGTTCGTAAGCCCGAACGGCATGACCGTAAACTCGTAATGGCCATACCGGGTCCGGAAGGCGGTGTTCGGAATGTCCTCGTTCCGAACCCGGAGCTGGTGGTAGCCCGACTGCAGATCAATCTTTGAAAAGACCGTCGCTCCTCGTAGCTGGTCGAAGAGGTCGTCGATTCTGGGCAGGGGGTACTTGTTTTTCACCGTGACCTTGTTTATTCCTCTGTAGTCGATGCAGAGTCGCAGGCTTCCATCCTTCTTCTGTACGAAGAGTACCGGTGCGCCCCAGGGTGACACACTCGGCCTGATAAACCCTTTGTCCAAGAGGTCCTCCAGTTGCGCCTTTAACTCCTTCAACTCCGCGAAGGCCATTCGGTAGGGCGCCTTCGTGATAGGTTGAGTACCTGGCAAGAGTTCAATAGGGAACACCACCTCTCGTTCAGGGGGTATCCCGGGCAGCTCCATCGGAAAGACGTCGGGGAAGTCCCTCACCACTGGGATGTCTGAAGGTGTCGTCGAGGGTCGGGTAACCAGATCCACCGATGCCAAGTAGGCCACACACCCACCCTCTACCAGTCTCCTGGCTCGAGCCGCTGAGATGACTGCCGGGAAGGAGGTACTTTTGCACGCTAGGTACGCATTCTTAGGGAAGCTTGGTTCTTGTAGTTGCACCATCCGCTTCTCACAGTCGATAAGCACTTGGTACCTTGAAAGCCAGTCCATGCCCAAAACAACGTCGTACTCCTTCAGGGGAATCACCACCAAATCCCAAGGGCAAAGCAGTCGCCCTAGCTTAATCGGGCAGGTGGTCACCAAACTGGTCGCCTCCAGTGTCCCACCCGCTGTCTGGACCGTCATACGGCTTTGGAGAGGTGTCTCCTCGAGGTCATGCGAAAACACGTAATCGCGAGAAATGAACGAGTGTGTTGCTCCAGTATCAAAGAGGGTTCTAGAACGGGAATTTGAAACAGAAGTTATACCTGCGAGTACGTCCTCCGGCGGGTCCGATTCCCGGCGGGTCATGGAATAAATTCGCCCGCCCGGTTGAGGCTGCCTTTTCTCTTCGCGTCGCGAAGCCGGGGGCCTAGAGGTCGACCCCATAGGAGCTTTCCCCCGCCCCGACAGTTGTGGTGAGGGCGTGGAAGCGGCAGAGGAGGCTGGTCCCACGGCAAGGGGGCAGTTGCGGCGGAAGTGCCCCTGCTTGCCGCAGCGGAAGCAATGATCGACTCTCTGGGGATAATCCAACACCCCGTGCGCTCCCCCGCAGATCACACAAGGCCTGTCCCTTTGTGACACCCCCGGAATTTGGATTAGTCCTCTATATAAATGATATAATAGGACTAAATCTCTAACCCGGCTATAGCATTTTGGATGGTAGCAAGATCCAAGAGGAACATGAGAGTTAAGCGTGCTAGAGCTAGAGTAGTTCTAGGATGGGTGACCCCCTGGGAAGTGGGGCGTCACACCCTTGGCCTCGACCCTCCCGTAGGTGCGCTCCGTGCTCCCGACTATGACCTCCACCGCTTGGGGGGTCGGCTCCCAGCAGATGACCCCCCCGTAGCTCTGCTGTTGCCGCTTCCTATCTTCATGCTATGCCGGGGCCTCCCTCCTAGCGCGGGTAACGGCGAACCCGCGCTCTACGACAGTGGCCCGGTCGACCACTTTCTGGAATGTATGCAAGTCAGCGGCCTGAACCACCTCGAAAATATCACTTCGCAACCCATCCACGAACAGTTGCACCTTGTGGGGTTCGTCCCTTATGAAGAAAGGGACGCAATTTGCCAAGCGCACGAATTCGCGCTGATATTCCATAACCGTCTTGCTCCCTTGCTGAATGTGGTTCAGGTCGTCCTCCAGTTTCTTCTTGACGCTATTTGTGAAGAAGGCCCCAAACAATTCCTGCTTGAACGTCGTCCACGATAGAAGCACGGTGCCCTTGGTGGGGTCAGGACGCACCGTCTTCCACCATAAACGAGCGTTTCCCTCCAAAAAGTGAACCGCTAGGGGGACGCGCTCGGGGTCCTCGATGAGTAAGTCCTCGAACAACTTTTCCATCGATCCCACCCATTTTTCGACGACCCAGGGATCAGTCGTCTCCCCCTCGAACGTGGGTGGTTCGAACTTCATGAAATCCGCCAGGTTGGCCCGCACTCGTTCTCGCTCCGTCAGTGTAACTGTCCCTTCCCCAGCGGCGGCGGCGGCCGCGGAGGTACTCCCGCCGAGGGCCCCCGGTGCCGGCCCCGCGGGCGCTGATGCAGGTGCTGCCGTTGGCGCCGTGGTCTGGGTGGATGCTAGCCCGGCCGTTGCTGCCGGTGGAGGGGCTGCCCCTACCTCAGCCCCTGTCGCTTGCGGTGCTGCGGCCGGTGCAGTTGGCCCCTGTGGAGGGGCAAGGAGCGACCGGTTGCTGCTGCGTCAGTTGACGCACATGTTCCGTAAGGGTCGCCAGCTGCCCCGCCATCTCCCTCAATTGTTGCCACAGGAGCTGGTTCTCTGCAGCTGCTGATGTCGTCGCATCCGCCCCTACATCCTCGGCCGACGCTCTGGTTCGGACCATTGTCTGTACAGACACACCAACAAAAGCTTAGCACTCAACTCCGCTAGAAAGAACCACTGTAATATCGAGAGGGAAAAGAAAACATTATCTACAAATCCCCTCCCCGATCTCTCACGTCCTAACACTTAAACCCTGCACATTTCATTTATCCGTAGTTAAGTGTGGTATCTCGGTGGATGTTGGGCCGTCACTGTTGTGATTAAAGCAAAGGCTCTGATACCATCTTAATCTGTCACACCCCGGGGGTTTTATTTTAGCGGAAACGATGCACAAAAGTAAGCGTTTGGCGCGTACAAAATTTTTTTTGTTACAAACCTCCCTCCCCGGCGCGTGTCCAGACCCGCCGCATATACAGATTTACTCGAAAATCGGGCAGAGTCTCCTCTGTATATGCACGGCGTCGCGGCTATTACAACAGTCAAACACAAGCAACCATTTTCCATTTAATCACAACAGCTCGGAGTCTAACTATGCATGAAGACTAAAACAATGCCCGTGGCCAGTCAAGTTGAAAGGATAAACTCACAGTTTTGAAAGCAGGCCCACACGGCCTCAGGTTTCGAAAACAGTTTGGAAAACGCCATAAATCCACAGGGTTTGTAGAACGGGCCCACACGACCCAAGGTTTTGAAAACGGTTTTGAAATCCACATAAATCCACATGGTTTGGGAAACGGGTCCCACACGACCCTAGAATTTTGAAACGGTTTCGAAGTCCTTTTTATTTTGTTTTCTAGTGGTAGTTTGGAAAACGGCCCCAACGGTGATAATAACGGAAAAGTAGTGCATATCCAAACAAAAGTAATCAACATCCACAACGACCCAACAAGGGTATCGAGAACCACACAGTAACCTACAATACCAAATGAAATGCACGTAAAAGTAAAAGGAAAACGGCACAGCAGACTGGGGCTCCACAGCCCGACTGCTCCCACCCTCGGCCTCACCGTCGCCTACCTCTCACTCCTGGAGGTACCGTCCACAGAGTGGGTAGCGTCAGTGACACTATCGTGATGAAAATACTAAGCAGTAAAGTAATACCAAGCCACAACAGTAAGACTAGCCGGAAGCAACCACTCTACTCATGAAGGTAACTCGCAACCACTGTACACCTGTGACACCTGTAACCCCGGTAACACCTTTGTAACACTGACCTCGTCGGGCACCAATCCCGGCAGGTTCCCACACCTGACTCGGTCGGGCACCACTCCCGACAGGTCGCACACCTGACCTCGTCGGGTCACCAATCCCGACAGGCGCACGCTCACCTTGGTGACTCGAAACCCCACACCTCGGGGGCCCAAACACGTCACCTCGTGGGTAAACAGGGGTCAAAGACCGCCTTTCCGGAAAAGACGCACCTTTGCGGTGGCCAGACCGCGGGTGGAGAGTGCGCAACTCGAGCATAGTAACCAAGACAAGGGCGGTTAATATAGAAATCATAGAAACCGTCAGCATTATACCGGATTAAAATGGATTAATCATCCTTTCGGAAAGAGAGTATAACACTATATAAGCCCCAAAAGACACAACACTTTTCGTTGTCGGCGTCCTGACCGATGCTAGGTTCTTAGCGTCTCGGGGTGCCCGCCCGCACCTACCGAACCTGTCATACAGGGTCAGTAACTCACGACTCCGCAAAGCTAAAAAAGCACTGGAAAACAACCGACCCCATCCCTCGCGCACTACCCGCGCGACGCGTCCGGCCACCGCTGGCGGCTGGGCGGTTTGCCGCCCCGTTTGCGGCGGCCGCCGCATGCGCGTTGCCCGCATGCTGCGCCGCCGCATGACGGGCGATGCGGCGCCGCCCGCATGCGGTCTGCAGCATTGCGGGCGCTGCGGCGCCGCCCGCATGCGGCGCGGCCCGGCATGCGGGGCGGTGTGCCTCCCGTACGCCGCGATGTTGAGCCGTCCGCATGCGGGGCTGCCCGCCCACGAGCAGATCGCGCGCGCCGTCTCGGGTTTGTTTTGTGGTCTACGGCGCCGACCAACCCTCCTCCGTTTCCCAAGAAAAGAACCAAGAATTAACGAAAAACCCAAAATTAAGCTCACCTCAGATTCGTCAGCTAGGGTTGATCGAGGGAGGTAAATCCGTCGTGCGTGCTTGCTATCCAAGGGTATCCGTCGATCTCCTCCCTCCTCGGTTGCGCTGCC